>APFE031105822.1:3503-20871 GCA_000404065.3 Pinus taeda | reverse complement strand
ATAGAAGCCCACTATTATTATTATTGTGCCCTTACATTATTATTGTTATGTCGGCTCTGGTTATGTTATGACCCCTTAGACTCCTATATATAGAAAGGACGTCTTTTTATTTGTATCATCGAAGAATTGTTCATTTATGTAATGTAAAGGAGGTTGCCCCCTCGAAGAGGCTGAATTATAAGTCGTTGATCTATCTTTTCTATCTTTTTGTGAGCTGGTTTCATAACATTTGGTATCAGAGCATTGGATTCTAGGGTTTCGCTGCTCCAAACAAGTCATCGTGGAATTTTCGCTATAACTGTTTTTCTGTATCGTTTCAGAAGTCGCAAAAAAAACCCATTTGAGAAGAATTGGTGCTGAACATTGGGTCCGAATTTCAGAGAATTTCGTGCGATATTTTCGGATATCTGATCTGAGGAAGTTGGCCTTTGTGTAGGCTCCTGAATTACACTCAAAACAAGTGACCTGGGGAAAATCGTCATAACTTGCTTTCTGAGCATCAGATTGAAATTTCGTAAGAAGTTACAGAAAGAGGACAGACTGTAGTTTTCATTTATATATTTTTTAGAGTCAAAAGTTGAAACAGTGACACGTGGCACGTCGTACAAGTTCGCTCTACTGAATTAGTCTATAATCAGGTCACTGTGGGAGATTTGGCATAACTCTTCATTGGAGAATCCAATTGGGGTTAGGCTGGTGGCATTGGAAAGAGGACACAGAGGACTACTGTAGGTCTTAGTTTTAGAGCTTAAAGGTCTGAAAATTCATAGTTACAGTCATTTCAAGATTGTGCTCCTAAAATCAAGAAACAGCAAGATGAGGATGTTTGATGGCAAGGATCCGGTAAATTGATACGTTAGATGGAGCAATATTTTGATCTACATGGTGTACAACTGTTACAAAAGGTATGTATTGCATCTTCGTATTTAGAACTGGATCAATTTTTATGGTATAAAGGGCTTTGTTCTCGTAAAAGACTTGTTACGTGGTCAATTTTCACGGAGGAAATGATAGCACATTATGAGGATACAAAGAGCAACACCTTGTTTAGAGCAACACCACAACAATTGGAAAGAGTAAAAGGGCTTTGTTACAAAGTGGAAAGTAAAATTATGGAAACCAGGAAGCATACCCCTCACAACTATAAAGATGGAAGTGTTGTTTCTCCTAGCCTTCCACAACCTACAAGGGTTACACCACAACAGTTTGAAGAAAAAAGAGAAAAAGGTCTTTGTTACAATTGTGATAGCAACTGCACTAAAGGTCATAAGTGTGCTGAGAAGAAATTATTTTACATAGATTATGAAGAGGAGGAAGAAAAGGATCAAGAACCATCAAAACAAGAGGATATACGCCAGGACCCCATCCCAGAGAAAGAAGAAAGGAATCAGACCATATCTTGTAAAGCATTGGCAAGAATTACCACTCCTCAAACTCTCAAGATAGAAGGACATATCAAGAAGAAAAAGGTGCAAGAAGTGAAAGATCACATCGAGAAAGAAGAAATGAATCCAACCATGTCTTGTAATTCATTGGTCAAAATTACCACTCAAACTATCAAGATAGAAGGACATATCAAGAAGAAAAATGTTCAAGAAGTGAAAGATCACATTGAGCGTCAAGAAATGAATCCGAACATATCTTGTAAAGGATTGGAAGAAATTAACACTCCTAAAACTCTAGAGATAGAAGGACATATCAAGAAGAAAAAGGATAGCACCAAGATATGGAAGGCTGAAAAGCCTGGAAATCTATTTGGAAATTTAGATGGTATGGGATTCTTGGCTGAAAGCAATTCTGAGAAAGCAGAAGAACATTCAGTGTCTGCTCTTAAGCAACCGGTTTGGAGAAATGGAAGGCAGCCACTGCAGTTGGAAGAAAACCGTCGTGCTACTTACAGTCCATTTAACCAACTAGAGAATGGAAATGACTCAATACTTACTATTCTAGATGGGGAGTCAAAGTAGCTAATCCCTGTTGGAATTCGGTCAGAGCATGCTTATGCAAGAAGTCTTGCTCGGTTTGCTGCAAACCTTGGACCAGTTGCCTGGAAGATTGCAGCTCAGAAGATAAGGAGAGCTCTTCCCCCAGGTGTCTCATTTGGCCCTGGATGGGTCGGTGATTATGAGGCTCCTCCTCGTGCTTTATTATCACATGAAAGAATATCTGTGGCATCAGTGTCCTCTTCCACTACCTCGCCAATTGTTTCAGGTGAAACCAATATTAAATCAAATAACGCTGAAGATAATCCCAGACTAAGAGATGAAGGGCTTCCAAAGAACTTAATTTCTGAAGGCAGGACTGTTACATTAGCTACAGCGGCTTTGTCAGTAAGACAGTTGGTTTCAAATTCTGCAATATGTCAAGGGATAGATAATTGCCAATCTATTCGTAATCCTCAATCTGAAGTGATTGGGCATGGCACATTAAATTCTAGTGGTGATGGAAGAGCTAGTTTTCCTTCTCCGGAAGTAAAACAAGGCTCCATAAGGTCAGGTTTAACTGTTACCACATCCAGTGACCTAGCCCTTGCAGGTACAAAATTTGGTTCAGAAGTAACACGGTCCAGATTACTTGAAATGGTCTCAAGAAATAGCACACTCATGCATGGGGCCTCATTAAAGCAGGCTGATGGTTCAAGGTCCATTGCCAGTCTTCAGGTAATGAAATCTGAAAATATGACAAATGACAGTGATGCGCGTGGTGTTGCCAGAAAAACAAGTGATGCATCAAAACGCGGGTGTAGTTCTCCTGGTACAAATATTGCAGTCACCACAGTAAGCTCTTCTCTATGCAACTATCAAGCTGGATCGAGAGTTTTGCAGGGACATCAAGTCGCAAGTAGTCAAGAACATGCTAAGCAGGACTTAAATGGTTTAGCTAATTTACTACATGGCAAGATGCTAGCATTACATCAAAGAGGTTCTAATCTGTCTGCAAATACCCCAGTGTTGGTGCATTCATCAGTTTCATCAGCAGGGCCATCTATAAAACGAGATGAGGCCACAGTGCAGGCATGGATACAATCACAAAATGCACGCCTGGCAGATGCAGATGCTACTTCTAGAGTCAAGTTACAGGATGCACCGAATCCTCATATGGAGCAGCTAAGAAATCGATCAATTTCAACGTATCTCATCAGGTGGAAGTACTTACCAGCAGAAGATTCCACATGGGACGACAAGAATTTTATACAGAAGCATCAAGAACTACTCAAGCGTTGAGGACAACACTTTTTGAAGGAGAGGGGCATGTTAGGCCCCTATACTACTAGTGTCACCCCTTATTGTTATTAGTACAAACCACTTATTATATTGATGTACCCATGTAGTGCCCATATTGTTACTATTGTGCCCCATAGAAGCCCACTATTATTATTATTGTGCCCTTACATTATTATTGTTATGTCGGCTCTGGTTATGTTATGACCCCTTAGACTCCTATATATAGAAAGTAGGTCTTTTCATTTGCATCATCAAAGAATTATTCATTTATGTAATGTAAAGGAGGTTGCCCCCTCGAAGAGGCTGAATTCTAAGGCGTTGATCTATCTTTTCTATCTTTTCTTGAGCTGGTTTTATAACAGTGTTCTTCTTATGTATTAATCAAAAAAGAAAATGCTTAGAAAAACAACAGTCAATCACTGAAATAGAGGTAGCTAAATTTGGTGTCTTCTGAACCCAGGAAGGAGTTTCTCTTGTGTTCCTCACAATATCAGATAGAAATAATTCCCTTGTTTTTATCACCCAGAATTTGACTGTCGGTTTATTGAAAGAAGAATGTTGTTTTTGCGAAACAGAGCATAAGGGCACAAATTCTTTTCTCAACACACAGATAGATATGTAAATTCAATTTTTCATACACACATGGTGGCCTCTACTATAGCTTGTATCTTCCTTATAGGAAAATTTTAATAATGATGAGGAGATTTTGGAGTGTAGAGAAAGAACTTAGGCAAATACAGTGAAATATGTAGGCAATCTTTCACGGTTTGTTGAATACACAGGTAGACTTTTATTTTTCAAACTGATGTTGTTCAATTCACCACCTTGCACCAAGAAATCATGCACAAAGAAGTTATCTCAGGCCTACCTTGTTTGGAGCTTGAAATTTAATGAAAAATTTGGGTTTCCCTTCTCCTGAGAGGTTCTCTGACTTTCCTGTAGAACCCTTCCTGTAGAAGGCTCCTGGTTCTCGTAGAATGGGATTGTGCTTCTGATAGAGCCCGATAAGTGGGAGATTTTTGAAAATAGGCCAAAAAACTGGTGGAGGATGTTTGGTTAACTATTTTTGGAAGCAGTGGATACATACTCCAGTCGAGAATGTCGTGAGTGCAGAATGAACAGAGGGTGGTACATGTTTTGACTGAGTGTCTTTTAATTGCGGCATGATTCGTGGTGAGGGGATGAGGTGGTCGGACCAGACCGTTGATGCGATGTCATAGCCATAATGTTTCTGCATGTTTCTGCCATCACCTCTGCTCTCCCATTATCCACCGCCACCATTACCAGTCCCGACGATTTCTCTCTGAATGGACACTCCACATGTGCTGGCTACATATCTAATTGGAAATTTTGAATGTAACGGGGCTCATTTGGATTTCACGAGGATATGTAACTGGCTGAGGGTGGCCAATTGAATGGCCATCGATTTCACTCAATCTGAACCATTCCCATAGTCATGCAGCTTTTAAAATATGATTTATGCAATTGAAGAACGAGTTTAGGCACTTACCTGCGTGGTCGCGACCGTGTTATGTAGATTTCAGGCTCTGGAACCCATTCCTTTGTTTGTTGTTGCTGCATGCATACTGCATGCTTGGCCTCTGCTATTGCTGATGTTCTTATGTTCCATAAGAGCTCCATGCATGTCTCTTCTGCCATACTTTGTTGTCCCCGTCTCTAGAGTATGTCTTCCAGCGGGATCAGCTGCTACAAGATTCCTGTAGGATGTCCTGTAGTTGCTTCTCCTCCTGTAATGTAGGCTAGAATGAGCAGGGCTATACTGCTGACGAGGTTCTTGACGGATGAGGAATTTAGACGGAGGGTAATAGGTATGGTGAGTAAAAGACTACTGCTTGATTTGTCATTAAGGAGTTTTTTTGCTGGCAATATGAAAAAACAAGATTTTTGTGTGTGACTGTGCAGGAACATAAAAAAAAATGAGTGCAATGGAGGTGTATGGAGATGGAAAAGGGTGACATATGGTGATGGATGGAAGCATGGATGTTGACAGGCCTCATGGATAGGTTCCCAACCTTCGGGTCCTCTTCGAAGATCAATTTTGGCTTGTTTGCAGGCTCTACAGGAACTTCTTGTAGAAGACACAAAACTTCCTGTAGAAGGTGAAATCTTAGTCCGAATGAGACCAAATCTTAGGAAAGGGTAGTGGTCATGGAGGAATGGATGGTGAGGGATGCTTGCAGCCTGGTGCTAACCTCTGTCTTTGTCTTGCGCAATCCTCCTAACCTGCAATGTCCTTCCTGCAACCTGCAATTATTCAACAGAAATTAGTTTTATTTTTCTTTTTCTTTTTTCTTCTTTTTTTTTCTCTCTTTTATTTTTTGAGACAGTTGGGGCACCTCCAAGAAGTTTTCACCCTCACTCTCTGCCCTGGGTGCCTCCAAGAGGTTCTCGCCCAAGGATCTTTTATTTTTCATATTTATATTTATTTATTTATTTATTTTTACTTTTTTCTTTTTTTGTTCAAGGTATGGGTGGAGTGGAGGCAGGGGCGTGCTCCACTACCAATACTAATTTATCCAAAGTTTCAATGAACTCCTACTTAGAAAGGGGCTTCCTGTAGATTTTCAATCGATGCCCCTTGACGAGCATGGGGATGGCTTCTTCATCAATGGTCCTAATAAGGACTGAACCATTGTCATTGCATCTCTCCACCGTATATGGTCCCAACCATCTTGTCCTCAACTTCCCTTTGAAATCCTTGTATATTGAATCATATAACAACACCCAATCTCCTCGTTGAAACTACTTTTCTTTAAGGTACTGGTCATGCCATATCTTCCTTTGAAGTTGGACCACCTTTGAGTGGAGAAGGGCCTGCATTCTCTGTTCATCTAGTCCATTCAACTGAAGTAATCTTTCCTGTTGTGCATGGTTGAGATCTAGGTCCAGCTGAGCTACCAACTGCAATGTGTTATATTCAAATTCTATGGACAACAAGCCTTCTTCCTGTAGACCAGCTCATAAGGTGTGAAACCTATTGTAGTTTTCCAAGTAGTGTTGTAGGCCCAGGTGGCCTCAACCAAGTGATCTACCCAATCTTTTCTGCTGCTGCTCACTACTTTAGTCAAAATCTCCTCCAAAGCTTTGTTAGTGACTTCCACCTGTCCATTTGCTTGTGGATGATAAGGGGTGGAAGTTTTGTGCTTGATCATGTGATGAGTGAGCAGGTCTTCAACCAGGTTAGAAGTAAAATGAATTCCTTGATTTGTGACTAACTCTCTTGGGTAGCCGAACTTGTAGAAGATATTCTCCCTCAAAATCTTAGCCACTTTTTCTTCTGTTGTTGCCTTGATTGCCTTTGTTTCTGCCAACTTTGTCAGGTAGTCTGTGCACACAATGATGTAAGACTTTTGATTTGAAGGAGGTTTGATAGGACCCACAAAGTCCATGCCCCACTTATCAAATGGCTCGAAATTCACTTGAGGTTGGAGGGGCATTTCATCCTTGGGAGTCGGCTTTCCCATCCTTTGACATTGGTCACATCGGCTGATGTATCTCCTGACATCTTGATGAAGAGTGGGCCAATAGTAGCCTGCCTGTAGAATTTTGAAAGCAGTTCTTTTTGCTGCAAAGTGGCCTCCACAGGGCCCATCATGATAGGTGAGGAGGATGTCAAAAAATTCCTCCTCCCTAACACAACACCTCAAAATCTGATTTGGGCCAAGTTTAAACATGTTACTCCCAATCCATGTGAATGGGGCACTTTTCCTCACGATCCTGTTCTTCTCTTTTGAGGATAGGTGTGGCGGGAACTGTGCCGAAACCAGGTAATTTGCTATATTAGCAAACCATGGATAGAGTACTAAAATAGTAAACAGGTGTTCATCTGGCATTTGATCATCCACCACCCCTTCTTCACCTGCAAACAAATCTAGTCTAGACAGAAAATCAGCAACAACATTTTCCTTACCTGCCTTATCAACAATGGTCAAATCAAATTTCTACAATAAAAGTAACCATCTAATGATACGAGCATTTACATCAGGTTTATTCATTAAATATCTAATTGCAACATGATTAGTGTGTACGAATGTTTGATAACTAGTGATGTAGTGTCTGAACTTGTTTAGGGAATGGACTATAGCTAAGAGCTCTTTCTCAGTTACAGTATAGTTTAACTTTGCCTTGGATGGGTTTTTATTGTCAAAATATATGGCATATGGTAGCTTCTCTTCAACTTGTCCTAACACTGCTCCTATGGCTTTGTTTGAGGCATCTGTGTGAATGTGGAAAAGGTAGGGCCCAGTTTGGACCTCTCAAGATTGGGGTAGTTACCAGCTTACCTTTCAACGCATCTAGAGCCTCTTGACAGTTGTTAGTCCATATGAACTCAACATCCTTCCCCAAAAGACCAAATAATGGAGAGGCTAGATTGCTGAAATCTTTCATGAATCTTCTATAGTATCCCGCTAAGCCTAGGAAACTCCAAACATATCTTACCTTCTGAGGAGGTGGAACCCTTTGGATGATAGCAATCTTGTTGGGATCCACCCATAATCCTTGCTGAGAAATTGTATGACCTAGCATGGTCCCTTCAGTCATCAGAAATTCACATTTTTTTGGACTGAGGGACAGGTTCATTTCAATAAACTTGGTTAAAACTTTTCCCATATTAATCAATGCTTCTTGGAAGTTGGACCCATAAGGAGTAAAGTCATCCATATAAATTTCCACCGAATCATGAACCAGTTCAACAAAGATGCTCAGTACTACTCTCTGGAAAGTGGCAGGAGCATTGCATAACCCAAAGGGAAGGACCTGGTAGGCAAAGGTACCCCATGGACAAGTGAAAGTGGTCTTATCTTGGTCTTCTGGGCTGTTTTGGATCTGATTATATACACTGAACCCATCTAGGAAGGAGAAGAACTTCTTCCCTACCAGCCCATCTAACACTTGATCTATGAAAGGTAAAGGGTAATGGTCCTTCTTGGTAGCTTTGTTAAGTTCTCGATAATCTACACTAATTCTCCACTTCCTATTTTTCTTGGGCACAAGCACCAGAGGAGAAACCCAGTCGCTGTTAGAGATGGGGTAAATGAATCCTGCATCCAACAACATTTTCAATTCTTCTTTGACAATGTCTTTAAGGGTTGGATTTATTCTTCTCTGAGGCTACCTAACTAGTTTAAAATCCTCTTTAATGTAAATGTGATGGGTACAGACTGAAGGGTGGGCTCCTTTCATCTACTTATAGCTCCAGGAAAAAGCAACCAAATGGCGGTTCAATAAGCTACACAACTCCTTCTCCTGAGAGGGGGATAGGGATGAGTTGATCTTCAAGGTTATTTTAGGGCCAAATTCCACATTCTTAACTCGAGGGGAGGTAGGATCAGCCACATAGAGATCCACTAAAGAACTGGCTTGGGTGTCTTCTACGAACTCTTCTAATGGTAGCATGTTGGGAGGTGGATTCTGAATCAAATTCTCAATAAGGTCATCCTTGGTTTGAGGACCTCCCCTGGTGGCTTCCACTGTGAACACTGGTGCAGATTAGACCTCATCCTCATCTTCCTCCTCCAACCAGAGAGGTAAGTCATGTTCTAGCAGAGGTTGTGCAGGAGGATATAGGACTAGTTGCTTGGACATAGGCCCATTCTTGATGGTCATGCTCCCGGCTCGACAACTGATGTAAGCATCTGTAGTTGCTAACAAAGGCCTTCCCAAAATGAGGGGGTATCCAGTGAGTTTTGCCTTTGGCTGAAGGACCAAGAAGTCCATAGGGTACTCCCAAGAATCAACAAAGACCATGACATCTTCCACAATCCCTTCGGGGGTCACGGTGGAGCGGTCTGCTAACTATAGTACTGTCGAGGTATTTCTTAGGGAACTCTGAAGGTTGAGTTTGGGCATAGTGTCCCTGGTCATCACATTAATGGCAACCCCTAGATCAATCAAGGTGTGGGGGATTATGGTGCCATTGATGTGGACATCGACTACAGGAATCCCAGGGTCCAAATATTTTGGATAGATTACTTGTCCCAACATTAGGTCAGACAATTGTCCTATGACATTGATAGTTGGGGTATCTCTCTTACGCCTGCCTGGGTGCCTGAAACACTTCCCTTTAATCAATTTGTTGTAGATTGGTACATCTTTTATGTCCTGGAGAAATGGTATTTTCACACTTAACTATTTAAGCTCGCCCAGAAGTTCAGTCTCTTATGGGTTTCATTGCATGGTTCCAGTTAGTCTCTCAGGAAAGGGTGGAATGGCTTTGGGTTCACTTTCCTGTTTCTCTTCCTCATCCTCCTTTGGAGGAGGTTGGCTATTTGGGAGGACCTTCCCAGATTGTAGGTTGATCTCCTGAATCTCCACAGCATAGGTAGGGCATGTTGTCTCTCCAGTATATACTTGTTGGGCCTATCTGTTATTGGGGTTTGGGTTTAGTTGGGCAGGCATCCGGGGTTATCTCAGAGTAGTAGGAGGTAATGGTTGTGGTTGAGTAGATGGTGTAGGCAAAATGGTGGGAGAATAATTGTATTGGGGCCTCCACCCCTATTGAGGTGCATTCCACTGAGGTTGCGACTGAACATGAGAATGAAATGAATGAGCGATAGGTTGAGTATGGTATTGAGATGGATATGACTGAGGGGGTACAGACCAAGAAGGATGAGTAGGGGGACCCCAAGAAGGTATGTGAGTGGATTGGTTGGGGTTGTAATAAGTCTGGGATTCCCCTTGTATCCCTTGCTGGTAAGGTTTGGATCCATGTGGCCTCCTTTGGTTTAGGAAGTAGAGCGGTTCAGTGGTTCCTTCAGCCCCTTGGTACATAGCTTTAAGTTCGAGTAAGGTTGGGCACTGGTTTGTAGGGTGGTCTTCCTCACAAACGAAACATACCTCTACTGAGTGCAACAGACACTTGTTCTAAGGATGTTTCCTTATACATCTGGGACAAAAGATGGCCAAAGCCCTCTTAACTTCCTCTTTGTTATGTTGGATTCTGAAAGTATCCAGTTGCATGGCAATGGTCTGTCTCATCTCACTTTTAAGGTCTTCCATCTGATTTGCAAACTCATGTTTGGAGAAGGTGGCGCTGGCTGAAAGTTGATTCCCCCTACCTCTTTTCTAGGCTGCCCTAGAATGGTTTCTAAACATAGTCTTTATGTCATCATAAGGTAGTTGGTAGATGTCTCCTCTAGCCAGCAAATGGAGAGTATCTAGAAGGTCTTCAGGGATTCTTTAGAGTAGAACCAACTTCAGAGATTCGGGTCAAGTGTGCACCTGGCCCTTTTATAACTGAGTTGGAATCTTTCATTGTAATCTTCTAAAGACTCATCGCTTCCCATGGTCATCTAAAAGGTTTCTCCCTTCATTTCCTTTGACCTACAGTAATCCCGGTATTTGTTTTTAAAGGCTTGCTACATCTGAGCCCAAGTTGTAATACTGCTTCCAGGTAACCCCATGAACTAGCACAATGCTGCATCCTTGAGGGTAGAAGGAAAAAATCTCAACTTTTGCTCATCTTCTACATAGTCATAGGTTCGACAAAGGACAACAAACTCAAACAAGAAGGTATCAAGGTCTTCAGTGGTCAATCCATGGAAGTGAGGTAAGGCTGAGGGACTTATTTTTTTCATTTTTTTGTCCCCATTGGTCTTGCGGATGGGAAAGGCACCTTCTATTCTCTCCTCATCACCTATGTCGTTCCTGTGTTCAGCCATGGTCTCAGGAGGAATGTTTTCTTTCTTTTCTTCTGTTAGAGGATCTTCATGTATCTCTGGAGGTTTAGTGCCATCGAAGAAGAGAGAAGGGTGAATCAGTGATGTGGTGGGGGTGTTGGGTAAGAATTTTCCTGAATTGTCTCTGTGCCTACGAGGCATGAAATGAAATATTTTTGGTTGATTTTTGTTTTTCTCTGCTTGTACCTGCAAAACTGAAATTGATTGAACAACAAATTGCAACTAACTAAAGTAAATTTTGCTAGAATGAGAATTGCACAATCAAAATGAAAGCAGGAAATGACTTGTCTATGCTGCTGAAATGAAATTGCAGAAATGAAATGCTAAGCTACGCTTGTGGAATTGAAATTGCAGAATTGAAATGCTAATCTATGCTTGCGGAGTTGAAATGCTAGTCTAGGAAAGTAGGAAAAGTCTAATCTACATTTGCAGAAATGAAATTGCAGAATGGAAATGAAACAACTACTCTACTCTTGCTGAAATAAACTACTTAATAGAAAGTTGTAGTAGAAAATAGAAGAAAAACAACAATCACAAATACTCTGACGCTTCCCTAGCAATGGCACCAAAAATATGGTGAGCTCTAGTATTGCAGCAATGATGTTGCAACTCCTAGACTCCCTTCTTTACTTTTATCAACTCGGTTGTTCGTAACAAACTTGAAAGCGACAATGCTATATGCACAAGTACTAGCTCTTGCTGCAGGCTGTCACTTGATTAGCTGGCACAAGTCTGCTAGGAGCTTAAGCCAACTTCTATGAGCTCTTAGAAGAATATTTTAACTATGATGGATGAAATCTAACTCAAAAGAGGCTAGTCTACTTGCAGAAAGAAGCTGGAAGTTGAAAAGAAACGAAAACCCTAGCAAACCCTAGTTTTATCGACTAGTCCTACTGGTGCAAGAAAAGAGATGAAAGTGATGGAAATGGATGCCATTGACTTTTATAAAGGTAAAATTCCTGTGACTAAGCTACTTCTGTAGTAAAATTTGGAAAAAAACATCTTGTTGCATTTTTGAGTAATTTTGCAGAATTATTATGCATGTGCTTTAACTATTTTTGTTGTGCAGAGGTTGATTGGTGAAAGGAAATCGGGTAGGCGCTTGCAAGAGGTTGGGAAGGTAAGGATAGGGCATAAGGGGTCCCTAGCACCCTTCCAGAGAGTTTCATAGTGATCATATCTTAAAAAACTGCACACGTGAACTTCTACAAGAAGTCTGCAAGGGTTCTACAAGATGTTCTACAGGAAGATCCGAAAGAGGATTTTGGAGGGTTGATGGTGAAAATACGGTGGAAAAGTGGAAATGGATGATGGATGAGGATGAAAAGGGGTCTAGTACCTGGAAATGAGGCTAAGGAGTGATTAGGGTGGTTGGATTCGTTCAAGGATGGAGGAAGTGATGCTGCACAAGAATGTAGGAATTAGGGCAAATTGGAAAAGTGTGCCAAATGAAGGGAAGGAATCTTGTATTAGGGGTTGGAGAAGGTTTTATGATGGAGGAAGGCTAGGAAGAGAGGTATTATAGGCATTCTGCACACTATTTTCCAAAACTGATCGAACAAAGACTAGAAAAACCGGAGATCTAGCTATTTTAACCTAATCTGACCTAAAAACCAGAAACATGATGAACAAAAGTTTATACAGAGGAAATCATGCAAGATAACTATGGAAACTAAGCAAGAACAAATATTAAACATGCAAGTACAACTGATATCAACTTTTCCAACTAAAAATCTAACACTAGCAATTGCATGGAGAGGCAAAAACAATGTTTTTGTGGCAACAAGTATGCCTTGGTCTCAGCTCATGGTCCCAAGGAGGGAGAGATGGGATCAAGGATTTCTTGATGGCATTTTTGTAGATATTTTTCTTTACCAAACTATCAAATCAACCTGAAGTATGAAAATCTATTTTAATCATGAAAAACAACCTAAGTAACAAAGTAATATTTTAAGCTAAATAGCAAAAACTATTCTATGAACACAGCAAAGACACATAAAAGTACACAAAGGAGATACTGTCACTTGGGTGGGGCCCAAACCCAAGAGTTATAGCCTCCTAAGAAAGCTCAGAGCTGGTACAAGGTGAAATTTATCACCATTACTCAAAAAATAATCATGTCACAAAACTATTTACAGCAAAAACTTGAAGATGAGTTAAAATGCAGAGTTGCACTAAAGTGCAATTTTTTTTTTTTCAATGGCTAAACTACTAAGGCTTGAAGCCTTCCTACTTATGCACTACGAGGACTCCCAACAATGCTCCTTAACTTTAGGAGCTTGGCTGCTCAAAACTGCAATTAATCAGCCACTTCACAAAAGCTGCTCAGCTGCCCCTTGAAATCATCTTTGGTGGGTTGTTGAACTCCGAGCTGATGGTGGAGAACTCGAGGAAGGGGTCATTTAGTGTTGGAGACACCCTTCCTATGAATCCTCAGCTTTGTTCCTTCATATTTGGCTGTAAACTGGCTCATAAATGCTTGACCTTGGTCCAAAAGATGTCCAAAAATCTGCAATAAGCACGTATTAGACTTTGTAGTCAAGTGACTATTCTCATTCATTCAATTAACATAAATATATTCAAAAGCATGCATAGAACTATGACTAATGGTGGATTAATCAAGAATAATAGGCAAAATGAGCCCAATAAGTTACCCATTTTTGGGGTTCATCAATGGCAGCCAAAAATTCCTTCTTAGTTAATGTATAATTAATCTTAGTAGGCATTAAATTCTTGCTGACATAGTAGATTGCATACGGTTTCTTATCTTCATGTTGTCCCAAAGCTGCCTCAAATGCAGTATGGGAAGCATTTGTAGAGATATGGAATGTAAGTCTCCAATCGAGGTGACGTAATAATAGATCCTCATTGACTAATTTCTTGATCCCTAAGAAAAATGACTCACAAGCATCAAACCACACAAATTTTGCATCTTTAGACAGTAATTGGAAAAGTGGAAATGCTATTTTAGAAAAGTTTTCTATGAAGTGTCAATAATAGCAATCATACCCAATAAAGCTTCATACCGTTGTCTATGTCTTCAGAATGGGATAGTTTAGGATTACCTGGACCTTAGCGAGATCAACTCGTATTCCTGCAGTTGAAAGTAAATGTACTAGGATAATCCCTTCTTCCATCATCATATGACATTTCAATGTGCTAAGAGAAATGTGACTCTATTTACGTTCTTATGTGAGTCTGTTTACATTGTGTAAGTACATTCACTAAATTCTCCAAACCCTCTTCAAAAGAATCACCATAAGGGGTAAAATAATCCATGTAAATTTTGACACTGTCATTAATCAAGTTAGAGAAGATTCCCAATATTTGTCATTGGAAAGTGGAATGTGTGTTACAAATCCGAAATGGTAGGATTTGGTATGAAAAAGTTCCCTAGGGGAAAGTAAAAGTGGTCTTGTGCTAATCTCCAAGATCTATCTAGATTTGGTTGTATCCACTGAACCTGTCCAAGAAAGAAAATAACTTCTTTCTAGCTAGTGCATCAAGAACCTGGTCAATGAAAGGTAAGGAAAAGTGGTCTTCCTGGATAGATTTATTTAAATCCTTGTAATCAATGCAGATCCTATAATTCCAATTTTTCTTTGGGACTATGACTAATGGGGATACCCATTGGCTATCAGAGATTAGATAAAACCAACATCCAATAACTTTTGCAATTCTTCCTTAACAATGTTTTTTAGAGAAGGTTTCATTCTTCTTTGTGGCTTGTGAATAGGATGACATTCTTCTCTTATATATAAATGTTGAGTACATAAATCAGGATGGATTCCCTTCATATTTGTGTATTCCCAAGAAAATGCCTCCTTCTCCCTCCAAAGAATCTTTAACAATTGTTCAATTTGGGAGGGTGATAGGTTGGGGTTAATATTCAAGGTCTTCCTTGGATCAATCTCTACTAGGATACTACTGTGAACTATTGTGTCAAGAACGTTTTTAGTTTCGATTTCTCATTCAATATCTTCCTGGGTAGTACAACTCATAACAAACTCTAATAGTCATTGGTTCGTGCAAGAAACGGAGTTGGGATCACTGATAAACGTGCTAACAACACTGTCTTCCATTTATCCCTTGAAACAAAGATCTTTCCCAATGGTAAGAATTGATCTAACATCTTCATGTTTTGGTTAAGATTCATCCCAAAAGGGTGACTTGTTTCGAGATAAACCTAGGTCTAACCGATGAGCTTGGTTCTGTGGGAGGATTAAGAAAAAGATTCTTCATAATTTCTTCATTTGATATTACTATGATCCAAAATCGACACCTAATGTAAGCATCGGCTGTAGCAAGTCATGGTATTCCTAAAATCATGGGATGTCCTTCTAATCATGATTGAGTGTGCAGTACTAATAGATCGACATGATATTCCAAAGAACCCATGGAAATGATTAAATCTTCGAATTTTCCTACAGGGCTTACAATGGATCGGTCTGCATGTTCTAGAACTGTTGGGGTTTGTTAGGTCCCTATAATACTAGTGATTATCCCATTACTATTGTAATTGTATCCCTTACTAATATTGTTGTGCCATTATTGTCCCCATATTGTTATTATTGTGCCCCATAGAATCCCTCTTGTTATTTTTGTGGCTTTATATTATTATTGTTAGGTCGGCTGGGTTATATTGTGACTCCTTAGACTCCTATATATAGGAAGGAGGTTTTGTAATTTGAATCATCCAAGAATTGTTCATTTGTTTAATGTAAAGGAGGTTTCCCCCTCGAAGAGGCTTATTTCCAAGGTGTTCATCTATCTTTTCTATCTTTTTGTGAGCTGGTTCATAACATTTGGTGTTAGAGCTTTGGATTCTAGGGTTTCGCTACTCCAAATAGGTCATCGAGGTATTTTTTCTATAACGTTTTTTCTGTGATGTTTTAGAAGCCATAAACAAAACCCATTTGAGATGAAATCACACTAAACTTTGGATCTGAATTTCAAAGCTTTTCGCTCTATATTTGACGAGATATGATATGAGGAATTTGGTCTTTTTGCAGACTCCTGAATTACATTCCAAACATGTGACTTGGGGAAAATCATCATAAATTTCTCTTTGAGCATCAAATTGAAATTTTGTAAGGAGGTATAGAAAGAGCATAGACTGTCGTTTCTTGTCTATATTTTTTAGAGCCAAAGGTCGAAAAAGTGACTCGTGGCATGTTGTACAAGTTCGCTCTATTGAACTAGTCTATAATCAGGTCACTGTGGGAGATTTGGCATTACTCTTCCCTAGAGAATCCAATTTGGATCAGACTAGTGGCACTAGAAAGAGGACGCATAGGGCTACCACAATTTGTAATTTCAAAATTGGATGATTCGAAATTACAGAGATACATCAGATTCAATATCAAGCTCCTACAAAGTGAAAAAAGGTGTGTAGTTTTTCTTTTTTTTAATTTTTGCATAAGCTTGGTTTGAAAAAATAGTTTGAAGGAATTCAAAGGGGCATAGTAAAGCATTATTATTGTTAAATTTATGCCTCGAAGAAAGAAAATGCAAACACCTAGTAAGCAACTTGAAAGCTTTAGCATGACTCATGAAGAAGAGGAAGAAATGCAACATGATATATCAAAATTACGAGACCAAGTGCAACAAGTGTCACTTGCACAAAAAACAACAGAATCTAAGATGGATGGTTTAAAGAAATATGTAGAAGATAATATGGATAGTTTAAAGAAAGGTGTAGAAGCTAATATGGATTGTTTAAAGATAGGCATGGAAGATTTGAAGACAGATTTGACAAAGTTTCTACAAGAAATACTTACTAATGGTGAAAGGGTAGTAAAGGAAACTGATGATGAGAAGAAAAGAAATGTTAATCATGATTTTATAGACTCTAATGTTGTATCAAAGACCCACCGTATTCCAAAAATTGATATGAGGAAGTTTGATGGCAAGGATCCCGCAACATGGATATTACAAATGGAGTAATTTTTCGATCTTAATAATGTGCAAAACACACAAAAGGTACATATTACAACTTTATATTTGGAACCAAATCAGTTTGTATGGTATCAATGGATTTGCTCTCATAAACAAATTATCACTTGAGCAATTTTTATGGAAGAATTGACAGCACATTATGAGGATACAAAAAGCAACACTTTTTTTTAGCTAATTGATAAGTCTCAAACAAAAGAGTTCAATAATGGAGCACATTGATGAGTTCCAAAAATTGAACATAAGGGTAAAAAGTATTCCAGAGGAGCATAGGATTTATGTGTTCATAGGGACTTTAAATGATAATATCCAACATGATGTTTGCCTTTGGGAACTTGATTCATTAGAGAAGGCATTTAGATTAGCAAGAAAAATGGAAAGCAAAATTATGGCAACCAGGAAGCATACCACTCACAACTATAAATATGGAAGTTTTGTTGCCCCTAGTCTTCCACAACCTATAAGGTTGACACCACAAAAATTGGAAGA
>APFE031105820.1:11845-63425 GCA_000404065.3 Pinus taeda | reverse complement strand
AAATTTCGTACCTTAAACATCGTTGGAAGATTTGTTTCAAGTCTTTGAGATGGTCGCCTCATTTCTTGGAGTACACAGTTATATCATCCAAATAAATTACTACAGATTTATTGACTAAACCATTAAATGCAATGTCCGTGGCTATCTGGAATGTGGCACCAGCACTAATCAAACCAAATGGCATCTTGTGATATGCATATGTGCCCCATTTAGTTCTGAATGTGGTCTTCAATTGATCATCAGGATTTACCAGCACTTGATTGTATCCTAAAAATCCATCCAAGAAAACATTAATTCTGAGCCTGCGATTGCCTGCAATATCTGCTCCATAGGTGGTTAGGGAAAGTTGTCCTTTTGACAGGCTTTGTTGAGATTGCGAAAGTCAATACAAATCCTAATATCTCCGTTTTTCTTTCTAACAGGTACCATATTGGAGACCCGTTTAGAATGTCTGACGGAAAATATTATCTTGGCTTTCAACAACTTATTGAGTTCGGTTTTTATCTGATTTTCTAAGTTGGGATGAATCTTTCTCAATTTTTGTTGGACAGGTTTTTCGTTATCGATCATCAGAATAGTATGTTGGATGATAGAAGTGTCGTATGTTTTAAGTTCATCATAATTCCAAGAAAAAACGTTTTTGTATTGTCTCAAAAGATGAATATATGCTAGCTTTTCTTTGGGGGCTAGGCCAAGGCCTAGATTTATGTTTTGGGGTTTGGCATCGATTCCTAGGTTTACCAATTCGTAATTCAAGGTTGAACTTTGGAGCTTCGAATTGGTGGACCTTTTAAACCGATCTTTCAAATCGTACAGGTATTCTAACTTGACCACTAATTTAGGTATAGCATTGTGAGTGCTATCTTGCTGTAATTGCCGATCATGTTGATCTTCGTCGATTATTTGGTTGGAGTAGGATCCTTCAGAAGTAAGGAAATTTAGGATATCAGGATCATCGTTGAATATTCTCCAATTTGTGATGTTGTCAGGAATAGAAGGTCTAAAGATTAATTCTATTGAGAATCTATCTGGACTAAAATCTTCTAAAGGAATAAGCTTAGAAGCTACGTTAGCTAAAAGGTCAGCGCTTGCGTTCTGGAGTCTGGGAATTGATGAAATATTGAATGTTGTAAAATGCCCAGTCAAATCTTGAACTAAAGATTGATAGTGTTTTAAATGACCTGACAGGCAATGTATAGTATTCCGTACCTGTCTGACTACAATTTCAGAGTCTCCGAAGACTTGGAGATACTTTATGTTTAGCTCGATTGCTTTGTACAACCCTTGAAATAAAGCTTCATATTCTGTTGTATTGTTGGTACAATCAAATTCGAGCCTGCATGTTAACATGATTTTGTCTCCTTCTGGACTAATTAGCATGCATCCTGCTCCTGCTCTCTTGTTAGATTTAGAACCATCAAAAAATAATTTCCAAAACAAAGATTTATTGCAGGCTTATCTAAAAAATTGATACATTTTGAACTATCCGTTTGAGAAAATTTTTTGACTTGGGATAAGACGGAATGTTCTAAATATGGGGACGTATGAGCATTAAAATTACCGAGAAAAGAATCTACTGAATAATTTCCAATTATGCTACTGCTATATGCTACTAGTTCATTTTCCCCTTCTAACTCCGTTACTATGTACTTCTGATGTAATTCTTGTTCAACTTTTATTTGATTTGGCTTACCATTGTAAGGCAGCCACATATGCGACCAGTCAGTTGAGAAGTATCCATGCAGTTTTTCAGACCAATCCCTGCTAAGAATTAAGCCACAAAATTCAGGGATATTAGCTACTAAAATAACAATCACTTGACATACCTTCGGGTTGGATGACAACCTTATGGTTACTTGATTTAGTTCGCCGATGACTTCAACTTGAGACTGATCCAGCTGAACGATGCCAACAATGGATTTCTGTGGTTGAACGTTTAATTTGGTGCATATGGACTTCGGTAAAATATTCGATGAAGCACCTGAATCCACTAAATAATTATGTACATTTTTGTTAAAAATTTCATAAGGAGAAAAGGGGGAGTATGAGATCTCGATCTACCTCCAATTAAAGCGATGTCGTTTGGATCAATCTTGTTAGTTGTATTAGTTGGAGGTCTTCCCATGTTCTGAGAAGCTTGAGAAATTACAGTGGTAAGCAAAGGTGCAACTGGCACAACATGTAATTCTTTCATCATTATCTTTTGTTTATGCTTTAGCTTGCTCAATTCATATAGAGTGATATTTTCCCTAGTCTTTTTCATGTCTTCTATGATATTTTACTCCATTTCATCTGAAATTATCAGTGTTTTAGATGGAGTAGGTGAATCTGTTTGGACTGGGCTAGTTTGAGTCACTTTAGATGTTGTTTTCTTTGTTGCGACCTTATCCTTTGTTGCAGAGCTTGCGCTCTTTGGTTTTGGGGTAGTTTGGGGAGGATCAAGCTGATTTTTACTTCGTGTGTTAACTGGGAATACTTCTTGATCTTCCTCTTGTGGGAGGATGAAATCCCACATTCCTTGTAATTCTAACTACTTCATCATCGGTTTTCCCTTCAGTGGCAATTTCCTCTTCCTCTTCCTCAGATTCAGCATTTGTTATAGCATTGGGTGGCTTTGAATCCATTGACAGGCCTCTTTTAAAAGCTCTGTAGGGCCTTTTTGAAGAAGTTTCTGCTACTTGCTTTTTTATGTCGACCATTTCATTAGACATGGTCTTAAGAAATTTTTGCAATCCCTCCAAATCGAATGGATCTTTTGCTTATTTTTTCTTGGACTCTTCTTTGAAGGTGACCTTCTTAGACTTCCAGTCTTCTAACGCAGATTTCTTCTCTAAGGCTATTATACGTTTCTCTACTGCTTCTTTCATGTTTTCAGTAAGGGTTGTTTTATTAGCCCTGTTGAAGAAGATTGCTATGTTTGATGGTAATGCAGTGATATACCATTCACATCGCACTTCCTCGCTGGGTTGGGAAGCAGTCGGAATTTTGTTTAGAATCTTATTCAAACATAGATTGAAATCTTTAATCGGTTCCCTAGATTCTGCCCTAAGGTTGGATAGGTCGTTGATTAATGTTGTCGTAGACCTGTCGTCACCAAAATTGGTTAGAAATTGGTCTTGGAAGATGTCCCAGCTGGTAATATATCCAGAGGGTAATGAAAAATACCACGATCTAGCTATCCCTTGTAGGGTATAAGGAAATAGTCGAACAACAACATCTTCATTAGTAACTCCGTTGAGGTTGATGGATAGCATAAAGTTGTTTATGTGCTCTTCTGCTAGCATGCCTGCCTCATGATTGAACTTGGGCAGCCATTTCTCAGGATGGGCCAATATTTGACTCAAGGGTGCAGGCATTAAGACTACCCCAAGATTGTTCCATGGAGTCTGGGCCATTGCTGAACTGCTAACAGGGGGATTTGTAGAAAATGATCCCTATGGTTGAGAAGATGAGTTAATTATGATCGTAAATGATTGAGGAGGAGTTGTATGGATTCCACTAGGTGGATTGATAATGGTCTGGGGTGGTGGAGTAGATGGTTGACTTCGCGGTGGAGAAGTTGAGATGGATGATGTTGATGAAAGAGTCTCGTTGTCGGACCCTTTAGGTGACTTCCTTGCTCTTTTCCTTTTAGGAAGAGGTAGTTTGGTTGGCCGAATACCGAACTTTTCACTCTTAAGTCTAGTCAGGGGATGAGTAGGGTTATACTGCGAAGTCACGCTGCCCTGAGATTTATCAGATCTTTGAGGGGAAATGGAAAATCGCTAAAGTTTATGAATCAAAGATTCGACTTCAGGAGGTTCAATTACAGATTGTTCTGAAATGTCAGGATTTGTAGCAGCGGATGATGCTCTAGCGACTTCTAACTCTGGATTTTAGTGTAATGGAGAAGTCGAAGGAGATGGTGAGGGTGAATTACTCTCAGAATGGTATTTTGATTTGGATTTACTTGTCATTCATAGTTCAAGCCCTCCTTCTAGCGCCAAATATGTTGAGGGCCCCAAAAACCGAGTCGAAAACAAGGGGGATACCCGCCCGGTCCGAAACTTGGTTGGCATCTCCTTATCCATTTGGTATAGCGAGTCCGACTGGGGATATGGGACCAGTTTCCCAATTCAGTTTGTGTGTGTGAGAAAGATGGGTGTTTCTGTTCTAAATGGAATACTTCTATCTAATCTAATGCTATGCTATGTATTCTAATAAATAGAAAAACATCGAATTTTATGCTAACCCGGGGTGTGATCTTTCTTCTATGAGATCTAAAAAGATTTCATACAATAACTGGTAATAAAGATCATTCAGCTATCATAAGAAAAGAATTCAACAAAAATGAGCTACTTCGTATAAGAAGTTAGACGAAACAACTGTTAAAACTTATCGCATAAATGAGCTATTCATACACTAAACATAAACAAATAGTTATCACCGTAAAAAAGTGCCAAATGATAACTCAGACATTCATGATGTAACATATAAATAACTGAAAACTGAATATCGCTTTAACGCATAAGCAAAAATGGTTAAGAGATAAAAGTACCATTTATAACTAGTCCTACTCATGAGCTTCAAGCAACGATTGATTTATCTCTCCTTGATTCAACATCTACTAAGAGTACAGAAGTGCAACATTAGTATCAGATATCAAATACAAATGTCAAATAAACCCTGTTCCATTCATTCACCAAAACCTCCTCTGAGGGTGCAAAAGTGCATGTTCTGAGGACAAGTTTTTGATAAATTTCTGGACCCTTCTCTAAATGCATGAGAAGGGTTTAAATAATACTAACTAAGTAACTTATTTACAGAATTTGAGGATTTGGTTTAAATGACCGTCCTCTTTCTAAGCAAAACTATTCTAAAATTAAATCTACTAACTATTTCTAAATCTACTCCTTAATGTTGCAAGCATTCAGTAATTTTCTGAGTAGAGTCGACTGACTGTCTTCTGCCTTTGGTTGAGTTAAGCAAACAGAAACGGAAAGAGATGGCATTCTCTTCTCAGTAAAATTGATGATGCACTTGAGAATCAGCCAATGAATATGTAGCATTATCATGTATGCCTGGTAAAAATCTCATTTCAACTTGGTTAACTTTCGGATAGCTTCTGTTTCCAATTTGCTTCTATCGCTGATTTCTTTGCAGTTTTCGGGACTCGCAGGTGACTGAGCAACTAGGGACCTTCCTTTTCGAGCAATTTTCCTTAGCGATGTGCGATTAGCGCTGATTAGCGCTAAGCGCTAATCACACATCGAAAACTGCCTCTGTTTCTTGATCCGGGCTTCCTTGATGCGGTTTTTTGCCTCTTGCGCCTTTTTCTCTCATTCGGTATAAAACCCAAAATTTGTAAAAGTAGTGGTTCCGTGAGCTCTTGACCTTGAGAATTAAACTGTTTGTTTCTGGTATCATTTTCTTTCAGTATCCATTCAACCATGACTATACATGAGAAATCTATGATAGATGCTTCTGAAGAGTTCTGCGGCTCTTTTTCTTCTTTGAGCGGATTAAGTATGCCTTTTGAAATGTACATTGGAGCACTGCCTTCCCTCTTCGTTGTTTTCTGCATAGTGCCCTGTGTAATGCTTCGTCCTTCTTTCCTGCAGTTCACATTGAGGTAGAAGTAATTATAAAGGGCTAATAATAGGAAAACTTTAAAATGCCGAAGATATATGAGACATGCCACCTTACGTGAGTTATTTTTTCGAAAAACACAACACCCTATTTCATTAACAACTGGCAATAACCCATTAATTCGCATTAAAACATATGACCAACTCTTGGTTAAAGAGTTTTCTCTAACAATGAGCCAAAACCAACTGCGATGGAGGATTCCCGTGTTTTTGCTTTGCGATGTCGCAGATCGCAATATCGCAATGTCGCAATGTCGCAATATCATTGTGCTATTTCTATCGCAGATGGCAGTATCGCAACTTTGAGATGTCGCAGTATTGCGGTATCGCAATATTGCAATATCGCAATGTCGCAGATCATTATAATTCTTGTGATATTTGCGATGTGCGATATGCGATATCGCATATCGGTGATGTTTTAAAGTTTTTCAATGAGAGCGTTTGTCTTCAGCATATGCGATGCGATGAAGTTTTTCGCGTCGCAATATCGCTTTTTATCATTTTAACTCTTTGGAAGGTGTATCCTATCATCCTTTGTGCGATGCGATATCCTTTTGGGAGTAAATTTAATTTTCTTCATTATGAAACTTAGGTATTCTAGATTTTTCAAGGTAGTTTCCTAAGTCCATGATGTTGTAGATTTCATCTAAAAAGAAAATGTAAAATTAACTAATTTTTTGAGGGTCCCCATTTATTTAGTATTAGAAATAATACTTCATAAGGAGGGGGTTGTTGGTGGCCACAACAATTGGCGATTCACTTGGAAGAACCAGTTATCTCTGTGTTTCTATTGAACCGTTTCAGCTTCCAAAACAACAAATTTTTCAGAAAATTAAACTTTATTATGGAAAGATAAAATACATTATACTCTAACTTGACAATGACATTTTGCTTCAACTATTTTCAACGTTGATTATTTGCTGCCTCAAGTTAGTCCTTGCATTTACATCAGTCATTACTTGGTCTGTAAAGATAAAACAAAGTCTTCTCTGTAAACCAGTTTTTAAAATACACTCGTTTGTCGTAGGTAGAGCCTCTGCTGCCAGCAGGCGTTCATAGCCTCAACAGGGTTACCTTTTACCCAGCAATGATCCTGTATCCTACTAGGACAAATCTACAATTCTCAAAGAAGAATCCATATCTACACTTATTTCTTTTTCTTTTTATTATTAAAGAACAATGTCTTGGTTTTGTGGCCAATTTATGACACAGTCATTCACTTGATTTATAACTTTGCTGAACAAGCTGGCTCGTGATGAGACCCCTTGGCTCTTGATTGCAACAATCTTGAGTCATTGCCCTGTTATGGTATGCAGTATTTGGCAAAGTCAGCAAGTTATAATATCTGTGATTATGATAAGCCGGCTCGTGATGAGACCTCTCATTCTTCAAGATAAAATGTATCCTTGGATTGTTCCTTTGAAAGTTGTGATTTCCTTAGCAGGGAGGAAATCATTGTTTTCTTTAGATAGCTCTGGACGACAATGATAGAGTTTTTGGAAGTAACTGTTCTACAAAGAATCTTTATTTTGTTATTGATACCTTTCGTTGCGCTGATATAAAACAATTTCTTCACTAAAGGTTTGTCTTCATCAAACTTTTATGAAGTTGAAACTAGTGTCATATCTAGGCTAGAGTCTTTAACTGTATCTTTCAATAATAAAGATCAATTTTCCAAAAGATTTTCTATTTATACAAGCGAAAAATCAAAATCTGAAAGAGAGTTGGTATCTTTTTCGTAAATGCCTAATGTAAGCATTTTCAACTGGTTTTATTCTAAAAAAGAGAAAAACTATTACTCTATGAAATAGAAGAATAATCTTCTATGGAAAATATTTTTTAAGAATTTGTCCATTGACAGGCAAAGAGTCTTTTTTACCTGCTAAATCCTTTAACACAAATGTCAATGGACCTATGACTTCTACAATTTGAAAAGGGCCAAGCCACATTCTTTGAAATTTTTTATGTTTACCTTTTTCTTTGTGTGCCTTGTCCCATTTTAAAACTAAATCTCCCACCTGAAATTCTTTTCTGGTCATTATATTTGAATCAAAAGAGGATTTACTAGCGCCTGATGATGAGCATGCGTTTTCTTATCTTGTCCTTGCTGTTCTTCTAATTTGATTATTTCCATTTGCCTTAAGTGTAATGAGGAAGTTGGTACTTCATCAATGTATTGAACTAGAGACAAAGAAGGAATTGCTAGATGAGTTGGAAGAACAACTTCTCTCCCATAAACTAAATTAAAGGGAGAAGTGTCGATGGAAGCTTTTTTTGTTATTCGGTCTGCCCATAAAGCGTATGTTAAGGATTTATGCCAATTTTTCTGATTTTGTTCTAATGTTCTTTTGATAATTCTGATTAGGTTTTTGTTTGCAGACTCGGCTAATCCATTGCATTGTGGATAATAATTGGCCGAATATTTAAGTTTGGATCCTCTTTTAAGTGCAAATTCAGTCATTGTATTTCCAGAAAAGTATGATGCATTATCGAACATTAAAGCGGAAGGTAATCCAAACCTAGTGATTATGGTTTGATCTATGAAATCAATGATATTTTCAGCATTAGCCGTCTTGAGTGGAACTGCTTCTACCCACTTAGTAAAATAATCTGTTGATGTAAGGATATATTTATGCGGCTTGGAAGAGTGAGGAACGATCTCATCTATTATGTCTAATCTGCACTGACTGAAAGGTTGGTCGATGTTAACTGGTTGTAGTGGTAAGGATGGCTTCTTCTGTCTTCCAGCAGTAGTTTGGAAAACTTGACATTTCCTCACATAACTATGCAAGTCTTTAAATAACGTGGGCCAGTAATATCCTGCGTGCAAGATTTTATGTGCAGTTGCGTCTCTAGCATAGTGTCTGCCTGCTGGTCCATCGTGGAGTTCCTGCAAGACTTTATCAACTTCAGATTTCTCAAGACATCTAAGAAGAACATAATCATAATTCATTCTAAAAAGAATATCATTTATTAGCTGATATTGTTTGGCTTTTAATATTAGAGCTCTTTTCTTTGGGTAATCGAGGTATGAAGGAGCATATCCATTTTTAAGATAATAAATAATATCAACATATAATGACTGCTCATCGTTTAGGCTTACCTCGCATAACTGTACCTCTTCAGATGGGATTTCAGAAATTTGCGACGCTCCAACCAACATCTTGCAAAAGCCTTGACCTCTTACAATGTTTGTTGGTTTAATTTCTATGTCATATTCTTGTAAGGCAGTTAACCAATTGGCCCTCTTCTCACCCACATCCTTTTGTACCAGAAGATTTCTTACCGATGGAAACGGTACTATAATTTTGGTGTGGGTTTTAAGTAGGAAAGGTCTGAAATATTTGATTGCTTTGAAAACATCATAATCCTGTTTCTCTACGTCTAAGTAATTTAATTCAGCACCTTGCAAATTTGAACTAAAAAATGCAATTGGTGTTTCCGCCTTTTCTTGATTCGTTTGAGTGAGTATCGCGGCATATGACTTATCTGAGGCAAATGTGTATTAAAATAAAAGCTCTAAAAAATTCAGGGTAGCTAAAGATGGAGCATTAATGATAGCCTGTTTGATCAGGTTAAACGCTTCATGTTCATCTTGGCCCCATTTAAAAATACAATTCTTTTTTATCATAGTTTGTAAAGGAGATACAATTCGTGAAAAATCTGGAACAAATCTCTTTACAAAATTGATTTGACCAAGGAAGGATTGCATGGCTTTTTTGTTATGAGGTAGGGATATTTCAGAAATTTATTTGATTCTGTCAGAGTCGATGTGAATACCAGATTTTGACACTATGAATCCTAGAAGTTTCCCTTCACTTAATGCGAAAAAAATATTTCTTTGGGTTAAGTGAAATTCCATACCTTAAACATCGTTGGAAGATTTGCTTTAAGTCTTTGAGATGGTCGCCTCATTTCTTGGAGTACACAGTTATATCATCCAAATAAATTACTACTGACTTATTGATTAAACCTTTAAATGCAATGTCCATGGCTCTCTGGAATGTGACACCAGCATTAATCAAAGCAAATGGCATCTTGCGATATGCATATGTGCCCCATTTAGTTCTGAATGTGGTCTTCAGTTGATCATCAGGATTTACCAGCACTTGATTGTATCTTGAAAATCCATCCAAGAAAGACATTAATTTTGAGCCTGCCACTGCCTGCAATATCTGCTCCATAGGTGGTAAGGGAAAGTTGTCCTTTTGACAGGCTTTGTTGAGATTGCGAAAGTCAATACAAATCCTAATATCTCCGTTTTTCTTTCTAATAGGTACCATATTGGAGAACCATTTAGAATGTCTGACGGGAAAAATTATCTTGGCTTTCAACATCTTATTGAGTTCAGTTTTTATCTGATTTTCTAAGTTGGGATGAATCTTTCTCAATTTTTGTTGGACAGGTTTTTCGTTATCGATCATCGGAATAGTATGTTGGATGATAGTGGTATCGTATGTTTTAAGTTCATCATAATTCCAAGCAAACACATTTTTGTATTGTCTCAAAAGACGGATATATGCTAGTTTTTCTTCGGGGGCTAGGCCAAGGCCTAGATTTATGTTTTGGGGTTTGGCATCGGTTCCTAGGTTTACCAATTCGTAATTCAAGGTCGAACTATGGAGCTTTGAATTGGTGGACCTTTTAAACCGGTCTTTCAAATCGTACAGGTCTTCTAACTTGACCACTGATTTAGGTATAGCATTGTGAGTGCTATCTTGCTGTAATTGCCGATCATGTTGATCTTCATCGATTATTTGGTTGGATTAGGATCCTTCAGAAGTAAGGAAATTTACGATATCAAGATCGTCATTGAATATTCTCCAATTTGTGATGTTTTCAGGAATAGAAGGTCTAAAGATTAATTCTATTGAAAATCTATTTGGACTAAAATATTCAAAAGGAATGAGCTTAGAAGCTACATTAGCTAAAAGGTCATCGCTTGCATTCTGGAGTCTGGGAATTGATGAGATATTGAATGCTGTAAAATGCTCAGTCAGATCTTGAACTAAAGATTGATAGTGTTTTAAATGACCTGACAGGCAATGTATAGTATTCCGTACCTGTCTGACTACAATTTTAGAGTCTCTGAAGACTTGGATATACTTTATGTTTAGCCCGATTGCTTTGTACAAACCTTGAACTAAAGCTTCATATTCTGTTGTATTGTTAGTACAATCAAATTTGAGCCTGCATGTTAACATGATTTTGTCTCCTTCTGGACTAATTAGCACGCATCCTACTCCTGCTCCTTCGTTGGATTTAGAACCATCAAAAATAATTTCCAAAAAAAAGATTTATTTATAGGTTGATCTAAAAAATTGATACATTTTGAACTATCCGTTTGAGAAAAATTTTCGACTTGGGACAAAACGAAATATTCTAAATATGGGGATGTATGAGCATTAAAATTGCCGAGAAAAGAATCTACTAAATAATTGCCAATTATGCTACTGTTATATGCTACTGGTTCATTTCCCCCTTCTAACTCCGTTACTATGTACTTTTGATGTAATTCTCGTTCAACTTTTATTTGATTTGGCTTACCATTGTAAGGCAGCCACATGTGCGACCAGTCAGTTGAGAAGTATCCATGCAACTTTTCTGACCAATTCCTGCTAAGAATTAAGCCATAAAACTCAGGGATATCAGCCACTAAAATATCAATTACTTGACATACCTTCGGGTTGGATGACAACCTTATGGTTACTTGATTTAGTTCACCGATGACTTCGACTTGAGACCGATCCAAATGAACGATGCGAACAACGGATTTCTGTGGTTGAACGTTTAATTTAGTGCATATGGACTTCGATAGAATATTCGATGAAGCACCTGAATCCACTAAACAATTATGTACATTTTTGTTAAAAATTTCATAAGTAAGGAGAAAAGGGGGAGTATAAGATCTCAATCTACCTCCAATTAAGGTCATGTCATTTGGATCAATGCTGTTAGTCGTATTACTTGGAGGTCTTCCCATGTTCTGAGAAGCTTGAGAAATTACAACGACAGGCAAAGGTGCAAATGACGCAGCATGTAATTCTTTCATCATTATCTTTTGTTGATGCTTTAGCTTGCTCAATTCATACAGAGTGATATTTTCCCTAGTCTTTTTCATGTCGTCTATGATATTGTACTCCATTTCATCCGAAACGATCAGTGTTTTAGATGGAGTAGGTGAATCTGTTTGGACTGGGCTAGTTTGAGTCGCTTTAGATGTCGTTTTCTTTGTTGCGACTTTATCCTTTGTTGCTAGCTTGCGCTCTTTGGTTTTGGGGTAGTTTGGGGAGGATCAAGCTGGTTTCTACTTCGTGTGTTAACTGGGAATACTTCTTGATATTCCTCTTGTGGGAGGATGAAATCCCACATTCCTTGTAATTCTACTACTTCTTCATCATCGGTTTTCCCTTCAGTGGCAATTTCCTCTTCCTCTTCCTCGCATTCAGCATTTGTTATAGCATTGGGCAACTTTAAATCCGTTGATGGACCTCTCTTAAAAGCTCTGTAGGGATTTTTTGAAGAAGTTTCTACTACTTGCTTTTTTATGTCGACCATTTCATTAGACATGGTCTTAAGAACTTTTTGCAATCCCTCCAAATTGAATGGATCTTTTGCTTGTTTTTTCTTGGACTCTTCTTTGATGGTGACCTTCTTAGACTTCCAGTCTTCTAACACAGATTTCTTCTCTAAGGCTATTATTCGTTTCTCTACTACTATGTCTTCTTTCATGTTTTCAGCAAGAGTTGTTTTGTTAGCCCTATCCATGAAGATTGCTATGTTTGATGGTAATGCAGTGATATACCATTCACATCGCACTTCCTCGCTGGGCTGGGAAGCAGTAGGAATTTTGTTTAGAATCTTATTGAAACTTAGATTGAAATCTTTAATCGGTTCTATAGATTCTGCCCTAAGATTGGATAGGTCATTGATTAATGTGCTGTAGACCTGTCGTCACCAAATTTGGTTAGAAATTGGTCTTGGAAGATGTCCCAACTAGCAATAGATCCAGAGGGTAATGAAAAATACCAGGATCCGGCTGTTCCTTGTAGGGTATAAGGAAACAGTCGAACAACTACATCTTTATTAGTAACCCCATTGAGGTTGATGGATAGCATAAAGTTGTTTATGTGCTCTTCTACTAGCATGCCCGCCTCAGGAATGAACTTGGGCAGCCATTTCTCAGGATGGGCCGGTATTTGACTCAAGGGCACAGGCATTAAGACTACCCCAGGATTGTTCCATGGAGACTGGGCCATTGCTGAACTGCTAACAGGGGGATTCACAGAAAATGATATGTGTGATTGAGAAGACGAGGTCACTATGATCGCAGATGATTGAGGAGTCGTAGGGATTCCACTAGGTGGATTGATAATGGTCTGGGGTGGTGGAGTAGATGGTTGACTTCGCAGTGGAGAAGTTGAGATGGAAGATGTTGATGAAAGAGTCTCACTGTCGGACCCTTTAGGTGACTTCCTTTCTCTTTTCCTTTTAGGAAGAGGTAGTTCGGTTGGCCGAATACCGAACTTTTCAGTCTTAAGTCTGGTCAGGGGATGAGCAGGGTTATACTGCGAAGTAACACTGCCCTGAGATTTATCAGATCTTTGAGGGGAAATGGAAAATCGCTGAAGTTATGAATCAGAGATTCGACTTCAGGAGGTTCAATTACAGATTGATCTGAAATGTCAGGATTTGTAGTAGCGGATGATAGTCTAGCGACTTCTAACTCTGGATTTAAATGTAATGGAGAAGTCAGAGGAGATGGTGAGGGCGAATTACTCTTAGAATGGTATTTTGATTTGGATTTACTTGCCATTCATAGTTCAGGCCCTCCTTCTAGCGCCAAATATGTTGAAGGCCCCGAAAATCGGGTCGACAACAAGGGGGATACCCGCCCGGTCCGGACCTTGGTTGGTAGCTCCTATCCGTTTGGTATAGCGGGTCCGACTGGGGATCTGGGACCAGTTTCCCAATTCAGTGTATGTGTGTGTGTGAAAGAAGGGTGTTTCTATTCGGACTGGAATACTTCTATCTAATCTAATGCTATGCTATGTATTCTAATAAACAGAAAAACATCAACTTTTATGCTAACCCAGGGTGTGATCTTTCTTCTATGCGATGTAAAAAGATTTCATACAATAACTGGTAATAAAGATCATTCAGCTATCGTAAGAAAAGAATTCGATAAAAATGAGCTACTTCGTATAAGAAGTTAGAAGAAACAGCTGTTAAAACTTATCGCATAAATGAGCTATTCATACACTAAACATAAACAAATAGTTATCACCGTACAAAAGTGCAAAATGATAACTCAGACATTCATGCTGTAACATATAAATAACTGAAAACTGAATATCGCTTTAATGCATAAACAGAAATGGTTAAGAGATAAAAGTACCATTTATAACTAGTCCTACTCATGAGCTTCAAGCAATGACATAAGTGCAACATCAGTAGCAGACATCAAATACAAATATCAAATAAACCATGTGCCATTCGTTCATCAAAACCTCCTATGAGGGTGCAAAAGTGCATGTTCTGAGGACAAGTTTTTGATAAATTTCTGGACCCTTCTCTAAATGCATGAGAAGGGTTTAAATACTACTAACTAAATAACTTATTTACAGAATTTGAGGATTCGGTTTAAATGACCGTCCTCTTTCTAAGGAAAACTATTCTAAAATTAAATCTACTAACTATTTCTAAATCTACTCCTTAAAGTTGCAAGCATTTAATATTTTTCTGAGTAGAGTCGGCTGACTGTCTTCCGCCTTTGGTTGAGTTAAGCAACAGAAACGGAAATAGCTGGCATTCTCTTCTCAGTAAAATTGATGATGCGCTTGAGAATCACCCAATGAATATGTAGCATTATCATGTATTCCTGGTAAAAATCTCATTTCAACTTGGTTAACTTTCGGATAGCTTCTATTTCCAATTTGCTTCTATTTCTGATTTCTTTGCAGTTTTCGGGACTCGCAGGTGACTGAGCAACTAGGGACCTTCCTTTTCGAGCAATTTTCCTTAGCGATGCGCAATTAGCGCTAAGCACTAATCGCACATCGAAAACTGCCTCTGTTTCTTGATCCGGGCTTCCCTGATGCGGTTTTTTGACTCTTGCGCCTTTTTCTCTCATTCGGTATAAAACCCAAAATTTGTAAAACTAGTGGTTCCGTGAGCTCTTGACCTTGAGAATTAAACTGTTTGTTTCTGGTATCAGTGTCTTTCAGTATCCATTCAACCATGACTATACATGAGAAATCTATGATAGATGCCTCAGAAGAGTTCTGCGGCTCTTTTTCTTCTTTGAGCAGATTAAGTATGCCTTCTCAAATGTACATTGGAGCACTGCCTTCCCTCTTCGTTGTTCTGCATAGTGCCATGTGTAATGCTTCGTCCTTCTTTCCTGCAGTTCACATTGAGGTAGAAGTAATGATAAAGGACTAATAACAGGAAAACTTTAAAATGCCGAAGATATATGAGACATGCCACCTTACGTGAGTTATTTTTTCGAAAAACACAACACCCTATTTCATTAACAACTGGTAATAACCCATTAATTCGCATTAAAACATATGACCAACTCTTGGTTAAAGAGTTTTCTCGAACAATGAGCTAGAACCAACTGCGATGGAGGATTCCCGCGTTTTTGCTTTGTGATGTCGCAGATCGCAGTATCGCAATGTCGCAATGTCACAATATTATCATGCTATTTCTATCGCATATCGTAGTATCACAACTTTGAGATGTCACAGTATTGCGGTATCGCAATATCGCAATGTCACAGATTGTTATAATTCTTGTGATGTTTGCGATGTGCGATATGCGATATCACATATCGGCGATGTTTTAAAGTTTTTCAATGAGAGCGTTTGTCTTCAGCATATGCGATGCGATGAAGTTTTTCGCGTCGCAATATCGCTTTTTATCGTTTTAACTCTTTGGAAGATGTATCCTATCATCCTTTGTGCGATGGATATTCTTTTGGGAGTAAATTTAATTTTCTTCATTATGAAACTTAGGTTTTCTAGATTTTTCAAGGTATTTTCCTAAGTCCATGATGTTGTAGATTTCATCTAAAAAGAAAATGTAACATTAACTAATTTTTTTGAGGGTCCCCACTTATTTAGTATTAGAAATAATACTTCATAAGGAGGGGGGTTGTTGGTGGCCACAACATAACCCAAGGGATAGAATTGTTCCTTTAATGCAGAAATGAAATTAGGCCATGAGGAAAGAATATTACCCACACTCTTACTGCTTCACAATTTGCTCTCCCACCAAACAAGAGCGGTGCTACTCAGCCGAAGAGAGACCAACTGAATCCTTGCCTCGTCCTCTTCGATCTGCTGAATCCTGCAGTAGATTTCAATCTACCTAATCCAGTTATTAATATTTTCTGCATTACTTTCATCGTTAAACATGGGAAGATCAAATTTGACATATAATTTAAAGAAAGGTTTCTTAGATGCATCCCTTGAATTTATATGATGATGGTGATGAGAGGAAGAAGAAATTTCACTCATGGAAGGAGAAGGAGGGGGTTCTTCTTCACCATTTCCATGCACTGAACCTTGTTCTTCTAAATTTCTCTCTTCTTCTTTATCCAACCTTGAAAGCAAATGACCGACATTTTTTTCCATTGTATAGAAGGTTTTGCGGAAATTGCACTCCTCTTCATGACGAGCCTCTTCATATTCCATGTTTCTCATTTGATGTGCACGCCCCGCTTCAGGATCGAAAGACTTTAGTTTCCCTTCACTTCTTCGGATCCCGTTTCTTGTTAGCATACAAACATGCAATTCACATCTAAAAAGACATGCTCTAATACCACTTGATCCAAGATCTTTTTCTTATAGATGTATTAAATAATTACATGCATAAATTGTAGCTTAACATAGACATTTAATGTGCACATGAGAGAAGAGGAGAAACACATAAAGCATGAAAGAAGACAACAAGACTTGATAACAGAGTTCGTCCAACTTGGACTACGCCTCCGGGCCCTGCTCAGTCAATGGGGAGGCCTTCATTCATTAAGTGGCATGAGAAAGAATAGTACAAGCATTAGTTACAAAAAAGGAGTTTTATACATCCATACTGAAAAATGGCCGAAAAATGTAGAACTATGATGGAGAAAAGGAAAACGCCATTACATTCGTGGTGTTGAGAAATGGTGAAACCATATAAAATTTGTCAAAATCTGACAAAGTGAAAATCTGGCCCTCCTGCAAAAATCTGCCTCGAACTACGTGCGCACTCCTCCTCTGCCTGGGCATACCAATAAATGAGTTTAAATAAAAAAATGGTAGGAAAACTTCTCAAGAAGGTTGTTTGGTGTAATGGCAAGATTGGAAATTCGTTGAGGAGGGGTCGGGGGATCAAATCCCGCCCCTCTTGACTTATCCCATGCAATATATTTTTTAGTTAAACTTGGTGGCAGGTCCACTATTTCAGGTGGCCCACCCTCATTTCCATTGCCTTTATCGTGGTGAGGTGGTGGTCAAGTCTGTGCCCCAAGGGCCAGCTCACCGTCTGCGCTGCGTACAACAGTATTTTCCAGGTATGGGGAGGAAGGCCCGAGGGTAGTGGGATGCCCCTCTATTAATAATATTATATGATAAGGATTGGGTTGGCAGGGTTGGTGGTCTGCCACCCCTTTTTTTAATAATTTTTTTTTTTATAAGAGCAATATGGGCATTTTTTAAAATCTGGATTTTTGACTGAAGGAGTCATTTTAACTAGGTGACAATTTCGCATGGAATCTGGTCGGAGTTGGTCGGATTCAGTCTGCCGAAAAAGTCTAAATTGTGTCTTCATTGGTCCTGCCCAGTCAACAAATGTCAACCGAACTTTGACTGCCTTTATCTCCTTCATCTGGACTTAGATTAGAGTGTCGTTCCCACCATTGGAATCAGGGCTATGAGCACTTCGATCTGATGCCAAGTTAATTGTCTTTCCACCACTTTAAATTTTGATCCTTTTCCATGCCACTAGTGTCTAGAGATCCACCTGGATCACCAACATCAAATTGCAACTATGATAGAGAAGTTGAAGGATCTGCAACTTGCCTGCTCGATGCGATGAAATGTATGGTGTACAACCTTCTTAGTGGAAGGTAATGTTGCTACATATGTTCGAGTTTGTGAGGTGTAAGTACCATGTCTACACCAATAGGACCACCTAGGCCTACACCCATAGTAGGAGTCATGGAAATAGATCACAAGGTTTATATCATGGGCATAATCAATAGGAGTACTGTGAGGTATGAAGGGGGTATAGACACCCCATGTTCCCAATACTTCAAAAATACTCCAATGTTCCAAATAACAATTACTGTGAATTGAGTGCTTCAACAACTCACCACACCGACCAGTGTAGGGAATTGGATGCTCTACCGGATCAGTTAGAACGCTCAACCTTCCGATTCAATGAGACTCCTCAAGGGAGAGGAGGAGGAGGAACAAGGGGTGGAAGGTCAAGAGGCAGAGGTCTAGTTTGCTTTTACAACTGTGATCAGGAAGGGCATGTTACATGGGATTTCCCACTACTAAGAAGACCATGGTGCTCTCAGGGCAGGGTCAATGCACATGCAATAGAGAACTATTAAAAATTGATTACAATATGGGAAGAGTGGAACCGATAGAGGGGAGCGAATTTAATTAATCCAGAGCCAAGGGTACCAGAGGCAATCCCCCTCTCAAATATCAATATAGTCACATGAGTAGGAAAAAATACTGGGGCTGATCAGGGAGCCACAGACCAGCCCACGGTTATAAGACTGGCCTCCTGAAAGCGCTCATATGACCCTGAGAAATAGAAGTAGTATTACAATGAAGCAACACAAGTTTTCGACAATTTGACTAGAGGTGGAGGGTCACAGAAGGAGAAACCAGAATATCTTAAAGCTAAGAGCCAAACCTATCATAGTCCACATCAGTCCAACCCATCAAAGACTGATTCAGATTATTTCTGTAGATCGTGAATGATGATCAGATGTTGGGGCAATTGTAGAAGAGTCTGAAAGTGGCCATCCCAAAAGAGGAGGTTGAGGGAGGAGTCATCTCTGCTAACTTACCCAAAAGCCACTCTAGGAGGGTACAAAGGAACAAGAAGAAAACATAAAGAGAGTTTTGGATTGATGCTTATATTGTGGGGTTACAAATTAAGGACACTATGTTGGATCTAGGCTCAAATGTCAACATTTTTCCAAGGAAATCATGGGAAGCACTGGGAAATCCTCAATTGATATTTTCACCAATCCAGTTGTGGATGGTGAATCAGTACTGTATCCTTCCAATTGGGTGACTGCAGGATGTGGAAGTGGATGTAGTGGGGGTGAAGGCCCATGCAAATTTCAAGGCAATAGACATCATGGGAGATAAGGACCACTACCCAACACTGCTCATGATAGAATGGACCTTTGAGAACTATGCCATAATCAACTTGAAGAAGGAACTGATGAATTTTGAGGTAGAAGGGGTTAGAGTGATCCAACCTCTAGATCCATATTAGAGGCTAAGATTCACAAAACCAAAAAATGACAGAGAAGAGCCATGATTGTTGGATCATATCTATAGACTAACATCAAGAAGAAGAGAGGACTACATTAACCCAGCGAATGAAGGGTATATCAGCTGATGGAGCATTCAAAGTTCAGAAGTTGGCTCAAAGGTTGCTTGGAATGATTGGCAACAGAGTGGATATGAGATCAAAACTAGATGATGTGCCACACTCTGTCGGCTCAATTGGATTGGCACTGAGGTACGATACTTCCCTATCTTTAATGGTATAGATTTAGTGTATTCATTTATCAACAAGATTGATGCAACTATTATTGAAGAACACAAATTACCTTTACTAAATGTTGCGTTGCAAGAGACATCAGAAAGGTGGTGGGGAGTTCACCACAACTACCTTCAAGAATGGAAGAAGATCAAAATATCCATGGAAGTAAGATTCAGATAAGCAGGGGAGTACCCTCAAGATTTCACCAAATACAGGGGGGATTCTAACCCTCGACAACATTTGAAAATTTGTAAGGATAGATGGAATCATGAAGGAGTTACAAAGGAGTTATGGGTGCATGGTATTATATACACCCTAGGAACCTTTCCAAAATCTTGGTATATACAAGAAGAAAAAAGGAGAAAAACAAGAGACGGGGATAATTTGACTAATTAGTTTGTCAACAACTTTTCCTTCTTAAAAAACAACAAGAGGATGACTGCGACATTGCAGGCTGTCAAGAGAATTCTGCTCACAATGGGTCAACTAATGGAAGGCTGCATAGATCATAAGACCTTAGAGCATATCTACAAGTTTGGGTATCATGAAGCAGTGGCCTGTGGGAAGGTGGAAAGAGAGCTGGATGAGGACGATATGGAGGAATTACTACATTTGTCATTCCATGAAACTGAAGGGTAGAGGGACATCAAGGATGGACCCGTAATCAATGCTCCACATTTACTCCCATTGAAGTTGCGAAAACAAAACATCAAGATTGATGACAAACCAAAGTTAGCCTCAATTGGAGATTATTGGGATGAACAAACTACAAAATAATTTTTTGGCTTCCTGAGAGAATATGAAGATTTGTTCCCTTCGTTAGTTGCAGAACTGAAAGGGTGATTTAGGGGAGATAAAAATTGTGCTAAAACCATATGCAATGCCAGTAAAGCACCAACCATATAGATTGAACCCAAGGGTTAAGGATAAAGTGAAGAAAGAGATAGACAAGATGCTAGCAACAAGGCTTATATTTCCCGTGGATGAAGCAAAATGGGTCAATCCGATTGTGATACAAAAAAAGAAATATACTACAGAGATACGGGTCTGTGTGGACTACAACAGTTTGAACAATGCTTGTGTGCATGACCTGTTTCCTACACCATTCATGATGAAGTTCTGGATAATGTAGCAGGGAATGAAGCCTACTCGTTTACATATGGATTCTCTAGCTACACCAATTCAGAATTGCCAAGGAGGATAAGACAAAAACTAAATTTACTATAGAATGGGGATCCTATACCTATCATGTTATGCCATTCAGTCTCAAGAATGCACCCGCAATGTTATCAAGGATTGTAATTATCGCCTTTAGAGATTACATCCACAAGTTGCTAGAAGTCTATATGGAAACACTCCAGTCTGCTCAGGATCATGTTCGATCAATGTAGACAACTAATGATCTTGCTGAATTTGAAGAAGTGCATATTTGCAGTCCCTTTTGGCATGCTTTTGGGCTACATAGTGTGCAAAGAAGGAGTATGCATAAATCATGCTAAGGTTGAAGCGATAGTGAATATGGACCCACCCGCAAGTGTAAAACAACTCATATCCACCTTGCGACATACCGGGTATTATAGGAGATTTATCCGCAACTATGTGTTGATTACTACACCTATGGAGTAAGTGTTAAGGAAGGCTAAACAATTCATGTGGTCGGAGGAATCTCAAGCTGTACACAACATACTGAAAGAAAAACTAGTAAGTGCATCGATTCTGGTCTACCCCAACTAGAACAAATAGTTCCATGTCCACATTGATGCATCAAGCATTACTCTGGGCACTGTTTTGGCTCAGCTAGGGGAAGGGAGCCTCAACCACCCAACCTATTTTTCTAGCAAAAAATTGTCCACAACAGAAAATAATTATACCACAGCTGAGAAGGAGGCACCGGCGATGGTATATTCACTTCAAATATCCAGACACTATTTTCTAGGAGGCTCGTTTAAGTTTTTTACTAACCATTCCTCTTTGAAATATCTAGTGAACAAGCTTGTGCTTGAAGAAATAATTTTCAAGGGTTGTTGTTATTCCAGGAATTCACTTTTGAGGTAATTGTTAAGCTTGGCTGATTGAATGTCGAACTTGATCACCTCTCATGACTAGAATCAGGAGAAAGTGGAGAATCCCTGGATGATCAACTACTAGACACCAATCTGTTCTGGATTGAAGTAGTACCAACTTACCTAGAAGACATTGCAACCTTTTTAGCTATAGGGAAATGTACATCCAAATAGAAATCCACACAAAAGAGACATATGGTCATCTGAGTTGTCGATTATCAATTGATTGTGGGGCATTTGTATAAATTCAGTCTTGATCATGTGTTGCGTAGATGCATCCTTCACCATGAGAGACATTATGTACTATGGGAATGTCATTCAGAAGTTGCAGGTGGCCATGTTGTGGGAAAGGTTACTTCAAGGAAAGTGTTGCAAGCAAGACTATGGTCATCGACGATTTTCAAAGATGCGAAAGAATATGCCAGAGGCTATGATGTTTGCCAAAGGGTTGGAAGGCCATCACACCATGATGAACTTCCATTACAACTAGTACATGCACTACAAATATTTGAGAAATGGGTGGTCAACTATATAGGGCCTATCAATCCGCCGACGCATCATTCTCATGTCAAGTATATAATCACCGCAACATAGTACCTCTCTAGATGGGAAAAAGTAGCATCGGTTAAGGACTGTACTGCGGATAATAATGCGAGATTCATATTTGAGAACATCATATCCAGGTTTGGGTGCCCTAGGAGTCTCACCAATGATCATGGGACCCATTTCATAAATGAAACTGTTAGCTCCTTACTTAAAAATTCATGGTACAATACCACCGATGGAACCCATATCACCCTTAGGCTAATTGTATTGTAGAGGCCTTAAAAAAGATATCGGAGAAGGGTTTGACCAAGATATGCCCAGCCAACCAAGATGATTGGGACAGGAGAGTTCCAATGACTTTATGGGCATACCACACAACTGTTAAGCAGTTACACAAGCATAAACCTTTCTAGCTTGTGTATGGATGGGAAGCTATGGTACCGATTGAATTTTCTATTCCGAAACTTTTCACACCGCAGGCCACTCATGTGAAAAAGGAGGAATCAATTTAGAAGAGGCTAGACGAACTCTCGGAGCTCAATGAGGCACATATTCTGAAAGATTTCCATAAAATGGCCGAAAAACAAAGGTAGAAGGCATGACATGACAAACATATTAAGAGGAAATCATTCATAGGCAGAGGGCATGTTCTACTATACGAAAAAAATTCTTGAAGTTTCCCCGAATCTACAAATGCATTAGTTAGGGTTGTTTGTGTTTACGGAAGTGAGGGAGTCAGGAGCTGTTAAGATTACACAACTGGATGTGGTACTACTCCCAGGTTGGGTGAATAATGCATGCCTCAAACCCTTCCACACATTAAACAATGTTACTCAAAATTGATTGGATTTCCAAAAGGAGACCATAAGTAGGAGTAGGTAAGAGTAGGTAGGAGTCATTTAGTTGGGCTGTCCTTAATCATGTCAGTTTTTTTTTTCTTTCTTCCGCTTGTCAATCAGTTCTTTACATTTCCAAATAAAAATCCCGCAAAGTCATTCCCAATTGTGGATGTTCTTCCACCACACCACAACTGCTTATGGTCGGGTGGAGTCACACATGTTAAGAGTCATTTCTGTAATAATTATGGTGTCATCCCAGATTCCCGTTAAATCTTTCCCATTATAGAAATAGTCAATTCCTAAGTGTCTTCCATCATGATAACTTAATTACCCATCAAATCCACCTTTCTTTTTTCAGTATTGCATCATCTGAGTTAGGTCAAGCTCAACTGATGACAGGATTAACACGATTGAGTATGCATAGGGAAAGTTTCCATAGTAATTAGTTAGGAGGTCTTGTCAGAAACATCATGTCAAGTTGTTCTACTTGATTTTCATGGAGATGCTGAATTCCTTAGAATTTGAAGCCAAGGTTGTAGAGTCACTTAGTTTACAGTTTAGTTCTAAGTTATGTGATTCTACAAATTAGATACCAACCCCCTATATTTTGTGTTTATTAATGCCGCTTCGAGATGAAAAAGAAAATCGTATCTGTTCCATAGCTCAAGTTGGATGAGAGAATTGTGCTAAGGGAGCCAATTTATGACATGTATGATAAGGCTATGTTGGTCGACAATGATCTCTTAGACTCCTTCCAGTTTTTGGTGATGAAACATGAAGTCTACACATAATCAGTCATGAAGGAGGATGGGAGTGCATCAATCAAAGTCAAACTAACTTCAGAGGAATCCTACAGTTCACCTTGCCGAATTTGAGAAGTTTGCCTTTATTTGGGATGAAAATGACAATAGTGAAATGCACAAACTTATTGGTCAACAGGATGCATGGAGGATCGCTCTGGCTCAACAAAGAATACTAAATTAATGAAGTGGACATTCAAAGGCTCATGGGTTTATCAGTGGGAGGAGTCACAGTTTCAACTACATTCCAGACCACTTCTAAGAGATCGAAGAAGATAGGGAATGCTGACTACCACAACAAGTATGATACTAAGAGAGGAGGAAAGGGAGCATGCATAGATTTGATAATCACCCCCAAAATTAAGTTTTCTTGTTACATTATTGTGGGGAAGATGATGTGTCACTTCCAAGAATGAGTGCATGCTGAATACAATTTTAGTCACAGAGAATTGTGTAGAAGGCACCTAGCTAGGCTGGTGTGATTTCTGACCCCAGGAAATGTTCGAAGCCCGTGAATATGTCTACAAGCAGTCCACCCATTTATTTAGGGATATATCATTGTGGCTATGGTGATCTAGAAATGGTGCCAATTTTAGGGCCGGGAGCTAGCTCCCATCATAGAGGACCAGCCTTTGACCCTTAGGTATGCACCTTGGACAACTTCGAGGGATCCAAGCAGCAAGGAAATAAATGAGGCTTCTTTCAGTGGTTGGTACATAAAAATGTTGGAAGTGATCAAGGCTCTGGAAAGGGTTCCAAGGTCCCTACTTGATGAATATTCATTAGATATTTGGTTCGGTGTTAGTCATGGGAGCACCTGGGTGAGGCCACACTGTGTTCACCCCCATAATTTCCAAATGCGGCCCCACAGGTTCACGCTATTAGTGAAATTTTTCCATAGATAGGTTGGTTCATGGCCAGGAATTGCAGGGGAGATTTGGGAAGGTAAACACATCTACTTCTTTGATGGGATGGTACCTTAGCCAATACCAAGAGAAACATAACCTTTTATTTATACGAGCTTACAAATTTTCAAGGTCCTGATTGGCCTTTAACTCCTCCACTCCTAGCTCCTTATTGCACTTCTCACCATGGGACCACTGCTGCGACCAGGAAATTTTCATATCATTGTGCTACAATATCAGAGTCTCCCCATATCATAATATTTAATCAAAAATACCTTCCACAAACACAAGCCTCCAATTGGCCTTCAGCCCCTTTTGCTTAGCCCCTTTATCACTTTTCACTCCATGGAACCACGATTCGTGACTGGGGGAATATCACTTAGGTGCTAAGGCCCCCAAGCCCTTCTGAGGGCCTATATTCCTTTGTTCAGTCCTCTTCTCCCTTGGTTCCTCAGACTTAACACGACCGAGCATCAAACACCATTGGAGCCCCCCTCTAATCGAATCTTTCCTCATATGACATTTACATAGGAGTTACGAAACTCCAAGGTTCAAAATTATTCATAGAAACCAAGTGCTTAAGCCTACTCCATGCCCTCATTTTTAATATTCTCTCATGACTAGGCCCCAGTCCATCAGAGCTCCTTTATTGAAAATCTTCAAAGAAATGTTTATAGTGGAATTATGAAATCAATGAACTCCGAAATTCCGACCTCTGAGTGACATCATGTTAACATCATTATTCCACATGTCACCTAGATTTGGCTCACTAAGCCACCCAAAATTCCTAATCTACCTACCATGTGTCCTACCATACGACCACGTCATGACTACGTCATCTGCCACCTCAGCCCCTTAGGGCCAATAAATTGCCATCATGTGTCCACCTAAAGGAGAGAGAAAGGGGTCCATTGAACTTCGGTTTTTCGATGAAATCCTTTGTATATCTCTTCTTAGCATCCCTAGCCACTCAACACTTTAATATATTTTAAAGAATTCATTTGTTAAGAAGTTCTGAGGTTTTGACCTACCGAGGTTCCTATGTACCATTCACTATGATATTTTGGCCTTCCAATATCGAGACTCTTACAAAATAATTCTCTGAGGGAATAAGATGTCGAGGTCCCAATGTACTCATTTGTGCTGAGGTTCTGATATTGGTCTTGTTGTATCAGATCAGAACATTCTTTAAAGGCGATTTCATTGGAGTTTTATAATCACGATCTCGATCTACTATCCTCTGATATTTTGGATTTTGAAACTCGACCCTACCGAAATGATTTCCTTCTCATCCTTCGATATTAGGTCCTGATATTTTGACAGCCTCCAGTACTTTGGCCCTTCAAAAATTTTTCCTCCCGAGGTCCCGATAAGCCAATTTGCCCCAATTTTTTAACTTGTTCTGGATAAACTTCACTAATCAATAAATTTTGATCACGATGGCATTTCCTCGACTTGTTCATACTTTTGGAAATATCTTTTAGAGCACTTTCTAATGGAGAGGGTCCAATGTAGTAATGAGCCCACTTGCAACCTGAAAGATGATGCCAAGAACCTGACCCCTTGATTCACCATTTTCATCTAGTGGACACCAATTCCAACACACTCAAAACCACTAGCCATCCTAACAATGCCAACATTCCAACAATCTCCCCCTTTAGAATTGATGGAATCACCATAATCTCCCCCTGAAGATGGGCATGGTATTCCAGTATACTTCTCCCCATTTGGCATCAATGTAAAAGAATACTCTAGAATACTCACCCTAAACCACTACAAGCTACTCTTCCATTGATCCCTCATGTTGAGTAGCTTCCAATACCCCTAAAAATGGAGTCATTTTGAAGGAGAGTCACAACTCCTATCTATTGCCTAAGATTTCAAAGGCTTCTCTTGGTTAGTGGCTTAGTAAAGATATCAACAAGTTGGTCTTTAGTGGCCACATATTTAATTTTGACAGTATCGGCTACAATTTGTTCTCTTAAGAAATGGAACTTGATAGGAATATGCTTGGTCTTTGAAGGCATGACTGGATTTTTAGAGATACTGAAGACACTTGTATTATCACACATAATTGGAATAGGAGAAGTCAACTCTACCTGAATGTATTTTAAGGTCTACTTCATCCATAAAATTTGTGTGCAACATGTAGCATTCACAATATAATTTGCTTCATCATTGATAAAGAAATGGAGGCATGCTTGTTGACCCATGACACCAAGCATTTTCCCAAGAAGAAACTTGCACCTGAGGTGTTATTCGTATCATCAAGAATGCTAACCCAATCAACATCAATGTAGGCCTTGAACTTGAATTCTTTGTTCTTAGCATACCACAATCAATATTTTATTTTTCCTTGAAGATATTTGAAAATCCTTTAGACAACAACAACATGAATTTCACAAGGGAAGGCTTGAAATTATTCCATAAGACCTACAAATTCCATGATATCTGGCCTCGAAGCTTTAATATTCAACAAGATTTTTATCATGGATTTGTATTCAGTCTGATTTACAAGTGGTGTCCCATCTTCTTTGCACAATTTTTAGCCTGTAACCATAGGTTCACTCACTAGCTTGCAATCCTCCATGCTGAACTTCTTCAAAGTTTCTCGAAGGCATTTGGATTGGGAGATAAACATTCCAATTGGGGACTAAGAGATTTGCAATCCCAGGAAGAAAGACAACTCTCTGATCATGGACATTTTGAACTCTGTCTGCATACATTTTGCGAATTTATGCCCCAATTATTCCATGTCGCTACCAAAAATTATATCATCCACATACACTACTACAATTAGTAAATCGTCGCCTTCAGATTTTAGGTATAAATTGATGTCAACAATACCCTTTTTAAAGCCTTATTTTTGAAGGTATTTATCCAGCCTTCGTACCAAGCTTTGGGAGCTTGTTTTAGTACATATAATTGCTTTTTTAGTGTTCACACAAACCCTTCATCTGTGGTGAGCATAAATCCTTTTTGTTGCTAAATGTAAACTTCTTCTTCCAGATGTCCATTGAGAAATGAAAATTTCACATCAATCTAATATACCTTGATGTTTTTATGACTAGCAAGGGAAAGAAAAATTATGATAGCTTCTAGTCTTTCTATTTGTGCAAAGGTTTCTTCAAAATCTACCCCTTCTATATGAGCATACCATTTACAGACCAATCAAGCCTTGTTCCTGATCACTTGACCCTTCTCATTCAGCTTGTTTTTTGAAACCCATTTGGTCCCAATGACATAATTCTCTCTAGGTCTTGGAACGATCTCCCAAGTGTCATTCTTTTCAATATGGTCAAGTTATTCATTCATAGCTTTCACCCAGAACTTTCCCTCACTTGCTTTGTTGATATTCTTGGGTTCAATCTGTGACAACAGAGCCAAATTTTCATAACTTGTATTGCCAACAAGTTTCCTCTTAGTTTGAACACCATGTCTTTGATCTCCAAGTATTTGACTCTCAGGATGTTCTTTCTATACATACCTGGAAGGTGTATTTGGCCTTGGAGTTGTGCTTGCTTCCTTGCCTTCACTATCTAAACCTGTTTCTTCTATATATGTGGACCTCATATATGGATTTTCTTCACCATATGAGTTCATGTTTCTTTTAGAGGACTCAGGTTGTGAAGATATTTCATCTACTATCACATCAATTCAATCCTCAATATTCTTTTTCCATGTGTTGTCACACTTATATCCTTTTCTTCGAGTGGAGTACCCGAGCGATATACCCTCATTAGCGCGGAAGTCAAAATTTACAAGATTTCTATCATTCCTTTTGATAATTTATTTTCTCTTAAATACCTTGAAGTGGTTAATTGATCCAGGTCTTCCCTTCCACAATTCATAGGGTGTTTTATTACTATTAGGCCTGATTTGAGTTCTGTTTGATAGGTATACTACTACTTGTGTTGCTTCTCCCCAGAATATGTGTGATACTTTTTCTTCATCCAACATAGCTTTGGCCATTTCCTGGATTGTTCTGTTCTTTATCTCAACTACTCCATTTTGTTGTGGAGTTCTAGCCACTGAATACTTCCTTCTAATGCCATGTTCTTCATAAAATTATTCAAAATATCTTGAATTGTACTCTCCTCTTCTGTTTGATCTTAAGCATTTTATCTTGATGTCTTTCTCATTTTCTACTTGACCTTTATGTTATCACAAAATCTGACCTTGATAGGCTGTTGATCAAGCAGACTCCGAGTAACTCTTTCAAATGAATCTTTTGGTTGAGGCTTAGCCTCCTCGACCTGAGAGGGCTCTCTCAATAGGTTTAAGATTTTTGATTAATGATTAGATGGCTAACTCTATGAATTAAATGGACAAATGTATAAATGATTGACTGGTTGAATCAAAGATTAGAAAATACCTATTGGGCTATGGAGTCAAGATGATCTTCAACAAAACAACATGATCAGTAAAACATGGAAGTCAAGGCACTTAGAGTTTAGGTTTATAAATAAAACAGTAACACAATGAAACAACACAGTTTAAAAGAATTTGAAGGAAGTTAAAGAATTTTCCAATGAATTTAAGTATCACAAGCTCATACCACTGCAAATAAGTAATTGAACAAGGCCACAAGAACATGAAAAACATAAACTCCTTGTGAATCTTGAGTAGTCAAACTGATCTCTGTATTAAGTTTGGAAAAACAAAGCCTCTTCCAATAACACAACTTTAATTTGCTAATGAAATTACCAACCCTGAGGAATTCGATTCTCAAGCTTTATATAGATTTTTACAACCTTGTATACTATGATCCATCTTTAGAGGAATTCTAATTCCTAAATTAGACACCTATCTATTCATAAAACAAACTACTTAATTACAACTTGATAGATACCTGTCTTTGAGAGTCCTAATACAAATAGGAGTGAAACTGCCAAAAAATTCTTTTAACAACCTTATCTATGACTTCAATACATTCTTTAATCTACTGCCCACCCATGTCTTCGAGCTTGATGATGTCCTCAGCACTGTTACAAAACCTGCTGAGTCATGACTTAACTGTCCTAATAACTAGGAGACAGAGTTCCTCCTTTTAAGGCCCTTAATCCCTTTTGCTTATCTTCGAGTAGTTTTGCTGGTATACATGTGGCATGCACTAATAACCCATTAAAATTTCATTTTACACCTATGTAAAGAAAAGGACACTCGAAAATATGGAGGAAAGACAAAACATGACTGTGCTATGAAAATACTCTATTTTCGTAGCACAACTTTTATATCATTTATGAAATACTTCCTAGGACCTTGCTTTCTACACCACTACCATCTAAGACTTCATACATGATCCCATGTCCACCAGCAACTTCAAAATTTGAAACTAATCAAACCTTTACCTCCGGAAAGCATCCATAAGTGCTAAATGATCATCTTCAGCAGTTTCGTAGCGCACTACGAAACCGCTGTGTATGCTCTTTTTCAACATAGCCTTCAAAAATTTGTAGTTTGGGAGTTTTTCAAAATTCCATGAAGAATGATATGATCAACCAAAAACCAAAATCAATTACCCTTATCGATGTTCTTCTTCACATCTGTTCTTCCTTTTATATGCCAAAACTCTTTTTATGTGCCAAAACAGTCTTTGATATATCTCCTTCTACCCCTTTTCAACACCTTGTTTCATTATTGCTGTAGACCCTTTTCTAGATTTGGTTAGTTGTATTTCTAGATCTTCAATTTGCCTCTTCAATCCCCTGTTTGTAGCTCTCAACTGAGCATTAATCTTCCTTACAAATCTGGCTTCTTTGATTGCACGAACAATCCAGGTAAAGTATTGAGTTTCACTACTTACTATTTCTAGTTTGGACACCTTTTTAGCTTCCCAAGGAGCCTTCATCCTTTTGAAATTTTTCCTTTCAGCTGCATGCTCTCTTGCTTTCACTCTTAGTCTAGCCATTTCATTGTTGGCAGACTTTAACCTTTCTTCCATAACCTCATAACTGGCTTTTTCTGTTTGAGTGGCAGGAACTATGCTTTTATCACCTTCAGGTCTTGGAGATGGAATGTCAATCAACTCTTCTTGAACAAAAAATGTTTATTATGTTCTCCCCAGATCAATATTGGACTCTTGCATCTTCTTGGATTGCCTGGTTAAGGGTTTTCTAGGTTTGAAAACAAATGCTAAGAAATCCTCCTAAAATTCCAATTTCTTGGAGGGTTTCATTTTATTTGACTTTCATTGATCAGTTTTTATCACATATTCCTTCACCAAAGGGGATTCTACAATATCAATGGCTTTTAAAATATCATTTAAATCACCCTTCAAGATGGAACATTCTCCCGAGATCACTGTTTTACCTTTCTCCTTTGCAATTTGACTTCTAGTCAATCTCTTTTGAACTGGTTTGTTGGCTAACTGTTCTTGTGTCATTCCCTTAACCTCAGGCATCTTTTCCTTTGTAGATTTAGGATTTTCAAGGATGACTACTGGTGCTTTGCTTGCTTGTTCTTTCATATGCTTCCTAGGCTTCAACTTAACATACCTTTTTTCCCTGGACATTACAGACTTGTTGGTTTCTACTGATGGAGTTCCTTTAACCCTAGGGCTAGTGTCTACACCTGGTTTTTTTGCTCCAAAGTCACATACAAACAAAAATAAAGACCAATCTTTGTTGATCCTTTTGAGTTCATGTAGAACTATCAGTGTAATTAAACCATGATGAAAAGGGAAGTTTCACATCCTTGAGATTTCAACTGTACTTTATCTGCCATCTTAGCTACACTTCGAAATAAGAAGTAAGGAAAATCTAGAGAAATCATACTAGTAAAATGTAACAAGAGTTTAAAATGACATGAATAAACCTTTTGATATCTGCCTTCACAGGTGAAATAACGTTGGATGTTGAAGAGCAAGTTGGTATAGCTATCCTTAATGTAGTCTCTGGGAACTACTTTGGTTAAGTCAGTTTTGGAAAACTCTGGCTTTAGGGACACCTTACATGGTTCCATGTCGAATCTGAAGTTTTTGAACCATGTCTCTTGCCCCCTAGGAATTTTTGTCACTAATGCTATGACCTCTAGAGAAATTTGCAAGTTGAGCATTCCGACCTTTGTGCTTAAGCCAGTGAAATGGAGTGCAAAATCCTTTGTCACCCAAGTATCCCCTCCCTGCAATTTCTTACAAAAATTCCAGCATCCTATTTTCTTGAAGGCTTCTACAATTGCTTTGTCTCTGATTAAGACCTCAGTGCTTTCAGGCTCTATTCTCAAGCAATGACAAGACCTATGACATTTCTTCTCCTCTGTCATCTTTCCTTCTAAATTCCTGTGACAAAACCGACCTCTTTTGAAATTTTGTTGATCAGCCTCGCTTGCCAATGGTGGTTAGCCTCGCCTGAATTGTGGATGAGGAAAACCTTGGTGGAGAATTACCAAAGCTTACTGTTAGAAAAACTTATGTTCGAGGGTTTGCATGCAAACTAAAATGATTAGACTATCCAACCCTTTCGAATTTGAAATTATCTTTCATAATGAACCCTAAATTCGAAATGATGAGTTTGGATGGCAGCATGCTTGAGGACTGACTCCTAGCTGACACCTAATAATGAAAATTATAACGAAATATTAACGGATTTATTTTTGACAAAAGTTCTCCAAATCCACGCTTTCGTAGCACGCAGGGAAAAGTGCTACAAAAAGAGCAGCGTTTTCGTAGCAAAAAACAAACATTTTACACTGTCTGTGCTACGAAAACATGGTTTCGGGGCTAATTCCAAAAATTTTCAAAATGGTTTAAGCTATGAGTTTCTAAAAATAATGTAGGACTCATGAAACATGGAAAAAGGATGTTTAGACTTTATTTAGACATGAAAAATTAAACCTTTGAGAATCCTAACCTACCACCTACCCGTTAAAACATAGGGTGACTTGACACTTATCTAAGACCATGGCTAAGAAAAATGTAAACCCTTGTTTTAGTGATAACAATGGCTCCACTTGGGATAGTGTTTCCCTGTGGCACACTAAGAACTCGTAGATCCAGTGCTATTCTTTTTTTGGTAAAACAAAAATAATTTTATTTGACTTGACAAGCATCTTCTTCAAACTGTTGGGCCTTCAAGTCGGGCTTGAGCTCTCTGTTTCAGCTTGTCCTTATTAGCAATAAAAACTGACAAAGATGGAATATATATAATGTCATGAGTGGTTGTTGAAACTTCAACAAGTATATTGCTTTAGGAACATGCCATTGGCAGGCCCTCCAGCATATGATCCTCCATCAATTTCCTGCAATATATATGTGTTGTTCCAATGAAAACTAGCAATCTTAAAATGACCCTTCCATAAATTCTCAAACTTACCATGCTTGCCCTTTTCCTCAATTTTGGCCTCCCATTTCAACACTTTGTCTTGTATTTGGGAACTGTCTTCTTTAATCTTTCTGTCAAATGTACTTTTAATTCTGTTTTGAGCATGCTGATAGTTGTCATAGACCTCATTCCTCTTTTCTTGCGAAGCTATTAGTTGGTTTATCCTCCTCTTTATGGCATTTGGTTCTTCTTCAAGTCCTTGAATTAGTTTCATGACCGGTACCCCCAGTGATATCGGAAAAATAGCTTTAGCACCATAAACTAATTCATACGGCGAAGTCCCAATTCATCTCTTTGTAAATATCCTATCAGCCCATAAGGCGTACTTCAACTTTAAATTCCAAGCTTTCTTGTTCTCCTGTAATACCTTTTTGATGATTCTTATTAATACTCTTATTTGATGATTCAACAAGACCATTTCCTTGCAGATAGTATGTTGTAGAGTGTCCAAGAGTGATGTGATATTGATGACAGGAATTAATCATTTTCTTAGACTTGAAAGCTTGAGCATTATCTGTTATGATCTTCATGGGGCAGCCAAACCGAGACAATATATTATTTTCTAGAAAAGAAATAATTATAGAGTCATTAGCTTGCCTTGTTGGGATCGCCTCTATCCATTTGGTGAAGTAGTCTGTTGCTGTGAGAATCCAATGATGCTGTCTTGATGATGATAGATGTATTTCTCCAACAAAATCTAACCCCCACTGCTGGAAGGGTGCTTCCAAATAGATAGGAACCAAAGGTAGAGGTACAAGTTTTCTTCTTCTTTCAAAAATTTGCCATTCATGACATGCAACAACTCTTTTGTAAATGTATTTAAACATTGTTGGCCAAAAATATCCCGCTCTTAGAATCTTATTTGCTGTAGCCTTCCAATAATGGTGTCGTCCGCAATCACCTTTATGGAATTCCTCAATGACCTTTTCAGCCTCTTCTTCAAGTAAACAATTAAGCAAAATTCCTCCCGTATCTTTCCAAAATAGATTTCTATCAAATATAAAATATCTCAAAGATTTCAACTTAACAAACCTTGCTTTGGATTTTGTTAGATCAAAAAGAGCTTTGTGATGTTGTAAAACAAATACCACATCTTTGTACCAATATGAAACAAGATATTTCTCATCAATTGGAACCAATTCTTCCTCATCATCAGAAATTTATGATATTTCTGCATTCATATTTATGTCAAGGCAATCCAAGTTTGATTGAGTCAATAACTTTTCCAATCCTTGTCCATTCACGAATTTGGTTGGTTTGATGTCTATATCATATTTCAGCAATTCTGCGATCCATTTTCCCCTTTTGCCATCAGGATCTGCCTGAGTTAGAATGTCTTTCACCACAATACTTGGAACATATGCCACAATGTGAGAATGCAGAATGTAAATTCTGAAGTCTTTAATACCTTTTACCAAAGCATAAGCCTATTTTTATAGATTATTATACTTCAGATCAGCATTAGCTAATGTTCTACTAAAGAAAGAGATAGGCTGTTTAGTACCTTGCTTTCCCTTTTGAAGCAAAACTCCAGCAATTTTGTTTTCGGAAGCAAATGTAAAAACCATAAATTCTTTTGAGAAGTCTGGACTGATGAGTACCGACGCTTGTGTGAGTGCCTTATTAATTTGCTCAAAATAATTCTTTTCCTTAGCTGTCCATTTAATGTCAACTCCTTTCTTTGACATCCTTGTTATATCCTTGACGATCTCAGCAAAGTTAGGAATGAAGCGCCTAACAAAATTCACTTTTCCAAGAAATGATTGAATTTCTTTCCTACTTCTTGGCAAATCTACCCTTTGAAAGGAATTAACTTTGTTAGGATCAATCCTAATTCCATCTTCAGAAATAATATGACCAAGCAATTTACCTGTAGTTAAAGAAAAGATGCTTTTAGTAGGATTAAGGGAGATACCAAACCTTCTACGTTTTAGCAGAATTTTCTAGGCGCTTCAGGTGATCTTCTTCTTTCTTTGAAAAGACTATTATGTCATCCAGATAAACAACCACCGTTTTATCCTTTTCTTCAGAAAGAGCAATGTCCATTGCTCTTTGAAAAGTAGCTCCCACATTCATGAGACCAAAAGGCATCTTGGCATACATGAATGTGCCCCATGGTGTTGTGAAGGTTGTTTTCTCCTAATCATCTGGATGCACAAGAATCTGATTGTAACCTGAGAAGCCATCAAGCATAGACATTCTTTGGGAGCCAATAATATTTTGCAGAATTGAATCCATCTTGGGAAGAGGATAGTTGTCCTTTAATGAAGCCTTATTCAAATTCCTAAAATCAATACAAATTCTGATTTCTCCACTCTTTTTTCTAACCGAAACAAAATTTGCAATCCAATTTGAGAATCTGATTGGGACAATGATTTTAGCATAAAAAAGGTTCTTAATCTCCTTTTCAATCAATGGCATGAGAAGGGGATTAATTCTTCTCAAATTATGTTTGAATGGTTTCTCATTTTCTTTAATAAGAATAGTATGTTGAATAATGGAAGGATCATACTATTTTAAGTCAACATAACTCCAAGTAAAAACATCAACAAACCTCTTCATCATCTCAATATATTTGAATTTCAATCAACTGAAAGAAACTTTGAAATTTTGATCATTTTAGGCAAAGTTGATGTACCCAGATTACAGCTTTCTACTTCCTCTTCATCAGCTTGTATCTTTGGCAATTTGAACACATCATCCTGATAAAAAAGCTTCTCAAGAGGAATAATACCCTTTGGTATTGAATTATTCTTCAATTGCAAGACTTCAGAATTTTCTTTAGACTCAACAAGCATGTTTTTTTGATCTACTTGAGTACTTTCAAATTCTTCTTTCAGCTCATAAAATTCTTTACCTGTTGATCATCTTCAAAAACTTGCCAATTGGTAATATTATCTAGTATAGCTGGTCTATGATGAAATTCAATCTCATATTTCTCAGAAGAATGAATAGGAATGACAAAAAGACTTGCCGAAACAACAAGAGAATCAACAATAGAATTTTGGTCTCTAGTTTTGAAAATGAAAGAATAGGCTTGAAAATTCTCTAATATGTCTAAAACTAGATTTCTGTATGCTCTCATTCTTACATCCTTTGTTTGATAGACACCTTCAACTTGTCTAATAACCAATTCAGAATCTCCAAAAACAAAAATATTCTGAACCTTCATTCTTATCAAAACATCTAAGCCAAAAATCAAAGACTCATATTTAGCCATGTTATTTGTGCAGTCAAAATTTAGTTTGTAAGAATAAAACTTACTGTGATGCAGGAAAGTGTTCCCTCTGCAGACAAAGACAACCCCTCTAGCCCTAGAGTGGGTCTAGTCACAAACAAGGACAGATCAACAATAGCTTTCCTGAAACAGTTCAAGTTGGAGGCCTACCTCAACTGGTGGTCGATGGAGTTCCATTGCGCTACTCCATCTTCCCTTCTCCTCAACGAGTGATCAACCTGAAAAAAAGCAAAGGAAATACAACAAAGCATGTAACCGGATACAACAATGAACTATTTACTCACAAAGTCAAGAATTCATGAGCTATCAAGTACATTACATACAAGACATAGGAAAACATCATTGATTGCATTAATAATAAAATAAGAGTCAGCTTACAACCAAGGTCTTGACGTCACAAGCCTTCTCAGAAAGAGTCTAGCCAGCATGTTCTTCAAGCATTCACTCTTTGGTGATGGATCTCCCAACACACACAAAGGTCTCTCTCACTCACAAGTTTTACACAAGATTAAAGGCACTTCACAACCTTCCACAAGCTATTAAAAATCCCACACTTATCACTCTCACACCAACTATCTAGTAAACACTAACACCATTGCCCAACTAGCCAACTATCAACAACTCAGGAACTAGAAATTCATATCAATGGTGAGAGTTTAAATAGGAGGAGTCTCCATGAAAGGTGGAAAGGAGAGCTTATCATCAAGGAAGGTGGCACAATTGACATAACTACCACACCAGGAAGGGAAGGGCAACATAAACAAGGCCAACAACTAGGTCTGGAGTCATCTGGAAGGCCGACTGTTGGAAAAATTAGCCCAATCTAGATCATCGCGGGGAAAATAACTGAGCTTCAACGCTGACATCACAAGTGATCAGTGCAGATAGTCAGATCATCGCTGAAGAGACCAGATAGCCCCGCATTGGTGCTTATAATCGATCCATCATGGGAATCAGGTGTACTTCCGCGCTGGCAGCACGGTCGGTCTGTCCATGAGCGCCTTTCAACGTGTTTATTTAACCAACAGCTGCGATGAGGCAGACAACTTTGGAAAAATGGGTCAATTGGCAGTTCAGGAGAGCATTTTTCTGTCATAAGCATGTTTGACTTGGACACATGACACAACGAGAAGACCGGGAGTGAAGGCGGTGACAGATTACTGTGTAACAAATGCCCCCTAAAGTATGAAGCTCGAGAGAGTGGGAGGGGTGAAATGCTTTACAAAAAAACTGTGTTGGAACACCATCTGGATAACCTGAATGCAAGTACCATATCTCTGATAGTGAAGTACATGTTGTCTAGACATGGACGCAGCCATCCAAAAGACGTATAACTTAGGTCTGTGGTATGGATGCAACCATCCAGCTAATGAGACCATGATAATGGTAAAGGTATGGTCGCAGCCATCCATGAAGACTCAGGTATGGGCGTAGCCATCCATCAATGAGTCATGTAATCATGAACTAATACACGCAACCCGAACATGTGTAATCTGAGTTCAAGGTCTTGAACCCAACCAACCATAGTACAAATTCTAACATGCGAATAGAGGTGTTGAAGTCGAGCATGAGAGAAATTCGCTTGATTACCGGTCAATGATGGAAACCATTAATAAGCGCGAGAGAAACCACCAATGATGACAATGGTTCTCAAGGTACCGTCTAGTACAATCCACGAAGTGTGAAGAAAGAGCTAAAGTCGAACGCTCGCGAAATCACCTAATCAACAACCAATGATGCAAGTCGACCGTCAGGTGCGAAGAACTTGCCATTGAAGCATGAAAGCTCCAAGGTACCAAAAGGGGATCTCTGGATCAATCTCCTGGATAATGAGCTGATGTCGACAGGAGATGACCCGCCGCAGGAGGGCCATAATGTTTCGCTCATCAACGACACGAGATAAGGAACAAGTGGTAGATTATAAAACAAAGTATTAGATAAGGAGACAAAGGTGTAAACTGCAAAAGGATTATACTCTTTAACATATTAGCGAAACAACTTCGAAGGGTGGCAACATTCAGGGACCAAAGGATCAGAGGTTTGATGACAGTGGCATGAACTAGATGGAATGAGACTAAATGACAACCCAAACCCGCAGAAGACCAAATGACGATGTATGGATGTCCCAACCTGACAAGAAGCAGAAGTGTCTATGTTCAAGAGTGACTCGCTGCCATAGACAATTGATGATAAACTTGTTATTGAATCCAACCTAGTGATAGTTTAATGAGCCCTAGGGAGGAGAAGATCGGGTCTCGTCATAGCGACGAGTCCAATGTCGTTAGGGTTTAACGAGTCCGACATAGGTAAAACTCGGAGTCTTTTTCATATTTAGGGAGTTTGAAAAAGACACGGAAAAGAAAACTCCAGGGGGGTCCTTTTTCGTAGATTTGTGTCTCTCGAGCCTGAAAAAGTATAAAATGATACTCGAAAGAACTGCCCAACCATTACGATCGAGGAGTACTTTTCATGATTAGTAAATTCAACCTGAAAAGTAGAAAAGTGACCGAAATCATTTCGTTTCATAACCAATAACGAACTTGAAACAACAAAGGCTCGATAATCTTTTCATTTTTAGACGGTCGGAAAAGAGCTTAAAGGCAACCACCTATTATTTACTTTTAACGAGTCAAGAGGGAAAACTCGAAAATCTTTTCGTCTTCAAACGGTCGAAAAAGAGCCGAAAGCAGACCTCCATTTTTATTTTCTTTAACGAGTCAAAAAGGGAAAAATACTCAACAATATTTTCATCTTTTACGAGTCAGAAAAGAGCTTAAAGGAGACTCGTCCTAGAGGAATGAGTGGTATAAAGGGTAGCAACTGGTTCCGGAAATGAAGGAACCACTCAAAACATGTAATGGTTAAGAGGCTGGCTAATACAAACACTCATCGCTGCGGTTCCTCAGGAAAGGAAAAACAACCAAGCGAAAGCATATGATTGGCCAAAGAGATGGTGGAAATGGAATGAAACAACCAAGGCTCATCTAGCAAAATTTAGCAGATAAAAAGGCAATCACGAGGTGTAAATCAGGTATGGGTTCATTTTTACACAAGATTAAACCATGGAGAACTCTGCTTGGATTCAGTTCCATGTTTACACAAGCTTGAAATGAAAAACTATGCTTGTTATGAGTTTGCATGCCCCCAGCATAATGCCGCAAATCGAGGTAAATGCCCCCAAAGCTTCATTGCATTCAACGAAGTGGATGGAATGAAGGTTCACTCGACTTGGATTTTACGAGATCTTAATCAAAGGGAGGTGTTTCATTTTTTAATGAGGTTGACAAAGTAAAAGAACTATCCTCATAACCCTTGTTTCATTTTTTAACGAGCTTGACACAAGATCAGGAATTATGCTTGAAGCTCCTTGATTCATTTTTTAACGAGCTTGACACAAGATCGGGAACTATGCTCATGACACCCGGTTTCATTTTCTAACGAGGTTGACACAGTAGCAAACTATCCTCAGACTCCTTGGTTCATTTTTTAATGAGGTTGAAATAGGAACAAAATATCCTCGGTACCTTTGTTCATGGGCCTTATGAGAACATGGATCCCAAGAGGACTTCGCGGAATAGAAGGAACGCGCTCTGGGAGGAATACATGTAAAGATGCACTAATGACAGATTGGGTTCCAATGCCCCCAATACATGATGTACGAGACCATCTGCATGATCATCAGCAGACACGGAGACAGAACGGGTAGCCACATAATTGACCCGTGGCAAGGAAGGTATGGCTTGTGAGCAAGAACTGAGAGGGGATGACAGCTGCGCAAGAGGCATCGGGGGACTAAAGAACGATAATTGATCTATAGTCATGATTCTTCCATCACATGGAAAACAAACCACATGGAAAAGTGAGGAGACAACGGCCCCCATGGCATAAACATAGTCACGACCAAGGAGAATACTGAAATCTAAAGCACCTTGGACAATCAGTACATCTATATAGATGGTTTTGCCTCCCAAAGTAACAGGGAACTTTGGAAGGATCCCTAATGGTTGACTGGTTCCTCCGTCAAACACTAACAGATTCTATGCAACTGACACAAGCCGTGGGGAACCCAAAGTTTGCCAAGTAGTGGAAGGAATAAGACTGACAGATGCACCCTCATCCAAGACAGTGTCAGGTACTGCCTTATCATAGGCATGTACTGTAATCTGGAAAGACACGTGGGATGGAAGGCAGAATGTAGCCAAATGACTCCAGTCGAAGGAAATGACCGAACTACTTGATGGGGGAATCGTATGATTGACCCCCTACTCTACAGGAACCGAAGAAGGACCCTCTTGACCAGTGGAGATAAGATGGTCATTTTCAGACTCAAGAGAATTTGACGAGACGAGAAGAACATGAGCATGACGCTCTTCCAAAATAGAGTGATCAACATGTGGTGAACCCAAGTCGACGCTCTCTCTGACCAATGGTTGGTCTGGAATAGGCTTAGCACAACTAGGTTCGGAAAGAGGAGCACGAACAAGAGAAGAATCTGAGTCAATCTCTTTGTCAATGGTGAGCGGGTCTAAAGGGAGCCTCTAATAATCAACAGGAAGTTGGGGTGAAGAAGTTGTAAGAATTTCCAAAACAGAGGAAGCTTTGTCCATAAGTGGACAAAGGTGAAGGGGATGGTTGCCTTCACATAGTCTACAGGGGAATAGAAACTTCCCTTTCTTCTTACCATTGCCAGCTGATAGGGTAGCATCACCATGAGCTTCAGAGGACGATGAGGCACGAGCCAGATTATGAGACCACACTTCTAAGATCCTAGGAATGCCAGGACAATCACGAAGAAGATGGTCACCCTTGCACAATTTACAAGGAAACTTAACCTTCCGCTGAGGAGCAGAATGTGGTCCGACCTGAGATGAACTCGGAGCAATAGCTGCACAGGTGGCCTCGTGTTTATCAGACTTCTTCTTCTTCTTCATATTTTTCTTTTTCTTAGTCTCCTGGTTACTAGATGTGAAACTTTCACCAGGCGAAGGAGGAGAGGAGGAGGAAGAAACAGGGGAAGAAGGCATAGGCCCAACCTTGGAATCAACGTGCTGTGATTAGGACGAAGGAGATGGTGGAATAGGAGTCATGGCACTAGGGACCACCGAGGTTGAAAACAACCATACGGGCAAACCGATGGTCAACCCAGGCAAGGACAATGTTGCCATATACGGAGCACCGACATTTCCAAATGAAGGAAACAGACCAAGATTTCCATCTGGGGGAAACCTTGGCTGGTAGACTCAGGGAATGTTGCCATCGAGAATGAGCCTGAAAAACACGCTTCTCACAACCAAGAAATCGAACTATTACCAGTGATATTTCGTGGGTAGTAAATCTTATGACGCAGGAACAAAACTTGACCTTTTCATATTTTAAGAGCCGAGAAAAGGAAAAAAAGGTGACTCTATCTCTTTCGAGGTTTAATGAGCCTGAAAGGACAAGTGCTTAGATGAACCTTTTCTTTTAGGGAGTCCGAAAAGGAGTGAAAGTGACTACTCTATAGAACTAGGCAAAAGGTTTACCAAACAACCCGTAAAACTGCATATACACCTTGGCAGTCGTATGAAAACCAAGGAATTTCCGTACGGCAGTCAATCTTCCCAAATGTTGTGTTTGGTGTGTTACGCTTCGCAAGGCGGCATACATATATTCCTATGGATAAAGGATGATAACCTAGTGGGGTCTCCCAATATATACACGATGGTACATGGGAGCACAATTCTGTACTAGACCGCTATTCAGTCACAGAAGGAGGAATCACCCAACCTTGAGTGAAACAACAGTGACTAGGTTTAATGATGCCGGAGCACGTCTCTAGCCTAGACATCTAAATGATGAGCGTTATGTTCCAATGCGTTGTTAGATTCATTCAGTTCATTTTAAAGTTGATCTTGGATTACGTTTCAGTTTTCAGGCCTTAACATATGTATATAATAAATCCTAGGATGCAACTAGAATGCACAGAAAATCCTTTTTCTTCGATGAACACCTACCTACGGGAGGGTAGAGAGATCATTACCAAACCAAGAAAACCAAGACAACAAAGGCAGTCACTCAATGCATTCAAACATCAATTCCTAAAGTGCACGGATACTACTAATGAGATATATTTATCATTCGCTTTCCAATATGCAAACTTGAAATGAAAATTCACTTTCACTTTCATACTAAATGAATGCAAACTTTTCGATTTTGATGTCTTTAAATCTAGAAAAACAAACAAGCAAAAATCAAGCGTGGAAAAGCCCGGTTGATCCAAACAATTGTAATCTATGTTCGGTAGTGAAAATAAATCGAATCAATGTGAAAATTGGTTCAATACCATGCACTAAATAATCAACCAAAAACAGGCTAAGAGGAAGGCTCAATCAAAACAACAACAAGCTGCAAACAAACCTTGAGCAAACAAGCAACCAAGCAAATTGATTCAAGGAACTTGAAAAGTGATCTAGGTCACATAAGCAAAAAGACAAGATTCATTCAACAAAGTTCACAAGAAAGTGCCTCAACCATGGACAGTGAAAAACAAGTCATCAAGCAAGCGAGAAAAGCAAGGGACCAGTAGGGCTGATGGATTCAGGAGGCAGAATTGAGAAAATCAATTCTACAGCAATCAGCGTAGGTAATACACAAGCAACAAGCGCTGATGAAGCACTAGCCATAGCAACAAAGCGATGTCAGCGCGGAAGTACACGACTTTCCCGCAATGGTCCAATTTCCAGAACCGTTGTGACTGTTAGGCGTAATTAGACGATGAACATAATATTATAAAAGTGTGGTCGTGATTACAACATGACTGTTAAAATTAAATCCATGATGATGTTCAAAACAAAGACAGGCGAAGCAAAAACTCCCAAATCAAAAATAGCCAATCCTTCAATCAAATAGGGATATCTCCCAGATCAACCCAGGAAACTTAGAGGACTGATAACTAATCCAAAAAACTTCAAAAGGGACCAAATCAAAAAATCAAGGCAAGAGAAAACAAGAAAAACAAAGGCCAAAGCTCCTCCCCAGCGGAGTCGCCAATTTGTGATGCAGGAAAGTGTTCCCTCTGCGGACAGAGACAACCCCTCTAGGCCTAGAGTGGGTCTAGCCACAAACAAGGACAAATAAACAATAACTTTCCTTAAACAGTTCAAGTTGGAGGCCTACCTCAACCGGTGGTCGATGGAGTTTCGTTGCGCTACTCCAGCTTCCGCTTCCTTCTCCTCAACGAGTGATCAACCTGAAACAAAGCAAAGGAAATACAACAAAGCATGTAACCGGATACAACAATGAACTATTTACTCACAAAGTCAAGAAGTCACGAGCTATCAAGTACATTACATACAAGACATAGGAAAACATCATTGATTGCATTAATAATAAAATAAGCGTAAACTTACAACCAAGGTCTTGACGTCAGAAGCCTTCTCAGAAAGAGTCCAGCCAACATGTTCTTCAAGCATTCACTCTTTGGTGATGGATCTCCCAACACACAAAAAGGTCTCTCTCACTCACAAGTTTTACACAAGATTAAAGGCATTTCACAACCTTCCATAAGCTATTAAAAATCCCACACTTATCACTCTCACACCAGCTATCTAGCAAACACTAACAACACTGCCCAACTAGCCAACTATCAGCAACTCAAGAACTAGCAATGCATATCAATGGTGAGAGTTTAAATAGGAGAAGGAGTCTCCATGAAAGGTGGAAAGGAGAGCTTATCATCAAGGAAGGTGGCACAATTGACGGAACTGCCACACCAGGAAGGGAAGGGTGACATAAACAAGGCCAACAACCAGGTCTAGAGTCATCTGGAAGGCCGACTGTTAGAACAATTCACCCAATCTAGATCATCGTGGGCACAGAACTGAGCTTCAACACTGAAATCGCAAGTGATCAGTGCAGATAGTCATATCATCACTTAAGAGACTAGATAGCCCCGTGCTGGTGCTTAAAATTGAGCCATCGTGGGAATCAGGTGTACTTCCGCACTGGCAGCGCGGTCGGTCTATCCATGAGCACCTTTCAACGCATTTATTTAACCAAAAGCCGCGATGAGGCAAACAACTTTGGAAAAATGGGTTAATTGGCAGTTCAGGAGAGCATTTGTCTGTTATAAGCATGTTTGACTTGGACACATGAGACAACGAGAAGACCGGGAATGAAGGCGGTGACAAATTACTGTGTAACACTTACTCTCATCACCTGGACTTGTAATCCAAATTCCTGCTCCTACCCCTTCTTTTCCTGTTGATCCATCAAAGTACAATGACCACCATCCCTCCACCTCTTTGTTATTTACTTCCTAGTTTTCTGAGTGTTGATTTTCTGCTTTCATTTCTTCGATACCACTATCAACTGATTCATTGAAAAGAATGGCAGATACTATTTCAGTATCAAATGAATAAATAGGAAATTCTGAGGTTTATCTTTGCTGCTTACCATATAAGCAATTCTAGTCTCCCGATACAATCTCCTTTGTTCACCAAAAATAGGAATTGTGGCATAAGTAAGGTCAATCTGCATTGTGCCTTTAATTTTTGCTGCCCATGATCTTGATAGCAACATCCCAAACTTTGGCGGAATATCAGCCACAACAATGTCCATAAAAATTGTCTTTGTTGGGATTTGTGTTAGACCAACAACAACATCTTTGATTAAACCAATACATTGAACTCTTTTTGAGTCAAAAGAGAATAAGTCCTTATATGGTCTTGTTACCTGTAACCCTAACCTTTCCATTATTACTTTGGGCATGAGATTATGAGAAGCCCCCGAATCCAACATAGCATTATGTAAAGTCATATCATGAATACTAATGCTTAAATATAAAGGAGGAAACTCCTCATTTTGATCATCTTCTAACCTTGGACCCAAATATATAGTAGGATTATCTTCTTGGCACATTCAAAATATCGACAGATCCTAGTTGTGAATTCAACATCTCAACAATATTACTTCTATATTGATTTACCTTGAGAATCTCACTAAAAGGGATTGATATTTTAATCTTTGAAATTTCATTCTCAAGGTTGAAAACAAAAACATACTTTTCAGCTTCTTTGATAGGAGGAGAAAGTTAAGTTTCTTTTCTACCAAGTGGAGAATCCTTCTTACCTCAGCAACCTTTGGGGTATCATTTTTGGCTTCAACAACCTTTGAAGCATATTTCTTAGGCTGCACTTTGTTTTCAATAATCGACACATTTTTGTTTCTAAGGTTGTATTGTTTTTTCATTTCAAAGATAGCATGCTGATACCCTTTAAGATAATCTGAAGGCTCTTCCCCTTGATTGTTCAAATCTGACTCATCATGTTCTTCTTTAGTCAAGAAGATTCCTGACATCTCTTCATAAAGGCAATTAATAGATTCTTCTGGAATTTTAGGATCATCTTCTTCATCAACCAAATTCTGCTGAAAAGGAGGTCTCACTGGAGGGTCAGGTTGCTGGTTCCTATTTTCTCTTGGTCTTTGTTGGTTTTGAGGTCTCCTAAATTGAGGGTTTCTAAATTGAGGTTCGTGTTGCATAGGAGGATCATAGGTGTTTCCAAGAGCTAACCTATCCATCAACTTCTCTGTGGTTTTCATCATTGAATCTAATTTATCTTCAAGAGTTGAAGAGGAAGGTTTCTCTTCTTCTTTCAATTTAGTTTTTCCCATTTTTGACTTTTTGGCAACTATCATGTTTACCTCTACCTTTACTGCATCATTCTACATTTCAGCAAGTGTAGGAGATTCTCTTTCTCTCAACAAGAGAGAAAATTCATAATCAAGTGCTTCAGCATATCTCATTTGTGCTAGGGCTTCTGGAGGTTTCAAACGAGTTGGAATTGAGTTAAACACTTTATTGAATCTTTTTGAAAATTTTTGAACAGTTTCATCAGATTCTCTTCTAAGGTTGTTATATTCAGTAAGTGCTTGAACTAGATTAGTCATGTTTCCCCATTTCCTTAAAAAGTTATCTTCAAACTCTACCCAATTTCGAATGCTTCCTGGTGTAAGAGCTTTAAACCATTTTATAACTTCACCAATGAAGCTTTGTGCAAAAAGTCTTAATTTCACATCCTCATCATAGACTTCTTCTCTGTCAACAAAATCATTAAATCTATCTACATGTTCTTCTGCTATAATTTCTTCATCACTACCCTAGGTAGTGATCTTAGCAGCATATTTGCTAGGTAGGTCATGCAAAACGAGCTCAAGTGGAGCATACCTAACAGGTGCAACCATGATTAAAGGAGCAACAATAGTTACAGGAATAATAGGAACAGAAGATGAAGAGCTGATGTGAGGGGGACTTCTTGGTTTCTGTACACCACTAGGAATGGCAGAAGATGAAGAACAGATATGAGGAGGACTACTTGGCTTATGTAAACCACTAACAAATGAACTCCAATTTGGAAGAGGTAAACCAACTTTAGATTTCAACAGGACTTCGAAAGGGTCAAGTTCTTTCAATTTATCTAAAGCTTCTTTTTCTAACAATAGCTCAGAGGTAACAACTTCCCAAAACTCTTCTTTGTCTTCTTGTGATATTAGGGCTGAGGTGTCAATTCCTATCTTTTGCAGGTCTAAGATAATACCAATGAGTTCCTCTTCATTTTATGATCTAAACAACACTTCGTGAATTTTATCATCACTTTTTTGTCTTCAAGACTTGAGAATTTAGAGAGCAAAGATTTTGAATAAGATGGAGTACCTGATATTTCTAAAAATATTTGACTGACTCTTGAAGCAATGTTTGGATTGTCTCCAATGGTAGGTGGATTGGGATCAGGATTGCTCCGTGTATCTCCTTCTCGAAGCCACCTTTACAATGAAAATATATGGAGTCACCAAGGTAGATTACAGCCTTGAGAAAATTTCTAAGCTCCTGCTACCTTCAGAAGTTCAGCTTCTTGATTTCGGGAATGAGTAATCTTCAGGCTCCCGGAAGATGCACCAAAATGTTATCACAAAATTTGACCTTAATAGGCTGTTGATCAAGTAGATTCTGAGTAACTCTTTCAAACCAATCTTTTGGTTGAGGCTTAGCCTCCTCAACCTGAGAGGTCTCTCTCAATAGGTTTAAGATTTTTGATTAATGATTAGATGGCTAACTCTAGGAATGAAATGGACAAATGTATAACTTGTTGACTAGTTGAATCAAAGATTAGCAAACATCTATTGGGTTATGGAGTCAAGGTGATCTTCAACAAAACAAAATGATTAGTAAAACATGGAAGTCAAGGCACTTAGAGTTTAGTTTTATAAATAAAATAGTAACACAATGAAACAACATAGTTTACAAGCATGCGAAGGAAGTTAGAGCATTTTCCAATGAATTCTAAGTATCACAAGCTCATACCACTACAAATAAGTAATTGAACAAGGCCATAATAACATCAAACACATAAACTCCTTGTGAACCTTGAGTAGTCAAACTAATCTCTGTATTAAGTTTGAAAAAACACAGTCTCTTACAATAACTCTACTTTCTTTTGCTAATGAAATTACCAACCTTGAGGATTTCAATTCTCAAGCTTTATATAGAGTTTTACAACCTTGGATATTGTGATCCATCTTTAGAGGAATTCAAATTCCTAACTTAGACACCTATCTATTCATAAAGCAAACTACTTAATTACAACTTGACAACTAGTTGCCTTTGAGAGTCCTACTACAAATAGGAGTGAAACTCCCAAAACATTCTTTTAACAACCTTATCTATGACTTCAATACATTCTTTAATCTGCTGCCCACCCATGTCTTTGAGCTTGATGATGTCCTCAGTGCTGTTACAAAACCTGCTGAGTCATGACCTAACTATCCTGATAACTAGGAGATAGAGTTTGTCCTTTTAAGGCCCTTAATCCCTTCTGCTTATCTTCAAGTATTTTTGCTAGTATACATGTGGCATACACTAATAACCCATTAAAATTTCATTTTCCACCTGTACAAAGAAAAGGACACTCGAAAATATGGAGGAAAGACAAAACATGACTGTGCTATGAAAATACTATGTATTCGTAGCACAACTTTTATATCATTTATGAAATACTTCCTGGGACCTTGCTTCTACACCATTTCCATCTGAGAATTCATACATGATCCCATGTCTACCAACAACTTCAAAATTTGAAACTAATCGAACCTTTACCTCCGGAAAGAATCCATAAGTGCTAAATGATCATCTTCAACAGTTTCCTAGCGCACTACGAAACTGTTGTGTATGCTCTTTTTCAACACGACCTTCAAAAATATATAGTTTGGGAGTTTTTCAAAATTCCATGAAGACTGATATGATAAACCAAAAATCAAATCACTTACCCTTATAGATTTTCTTCACAGCTGTTCTTCCTTTTATATGCAAAAACTCTTTTTATGTGCCAAAAATGTCTTTGATATATCTCCTTCACTGCCCTTTTTCAACACCCTGTTTCATTATTGCTGTAGACCCTTTTCCAGATTTGGTTAGTTGTATTTATAGATCTTCAATTTTCCTGTTCAATCCTCTGTTTGTAGCTCTCAGCTGAGCATTAATCTTCCTTACAAATCTAGCTTCTTTGATTGCAGGAACAATCCAGGTAAAGTATTGAGTTTCACTGCTTACTATTTCTGGTTTGGACACCTTTTCAGCTTCCCAGAGAGCCTTCATCCTTTTGAAAATTTTCCTTTCAGCTACATGCTCTCTTTCCTCACTCTTAGTCTAACAATTTCATTGTTGGAAGCCTTTAACCTTTCTTCCATAACCTCATAACTGGCTTTTTCTGTTTGAGTGGCCATAACTGTGCTTATATCACCTTCAGGTCTTGGAGATGGAATGTCAATCAACTCTTCTTGAAAAAATAATGTTTCTTCTGTTCTCCCTAGCTCAATATTGGACTCTTTCATCTTCTTGGATTTCCTGGTTAAGGGTTTTCTAGGTTTGAAAACAGATGCCGAGACATCCTTCTCAAATTCCAATTTCTTGGAGGGTTTCATTTTCTTTAACTTTCCTTGATCATATTTTATCACATCTTCCTACACCAAAGTGGGTTCTACAATATCAATGGCTTTAAAATATCATTCAAATCACCCTTCAAGCTGGAACCTTCTCCCGAGATCACTGTTTTACCTTTCCCCTTTGCAATTTGACTTCTAGTCAATCTCTTTTGAACTGGTTTGCTAGTTGACTATACTTGTGTCATTCCCTTAACCTATGGCATCTTTTCCTTTGTAGATTTAGGAGTTTCAAGGATGATTATTGGTGCTTTGCTTTCTTGTCCTTTCACCTGCTTCCTAGGCTTCAACTTAACATACCTTTTTTCCCTGGACATTACAGACTTGTTGGTTTCTACTGATGGAGTTCCTTTAACCCTAGGGCTAGTGTCTACACCTTGTTTTTCTGCTCCAAAATCACATACAAACAAAAACAAAGACCAATATTTGTTGATCCTTTTGAGTTCATGTAGAACTATCAGTTTAATTAAACCATGATGAAAAGGGAAGTTTCACATCCTTGAGATTTCAACTGTACTTTATCTGCCATCTTAGCTACACTTTGAAATAAAAAGTAAGGAAAATCTAGAGAAATCATACCAGTAAAAGGTAAAAGGAGTTTAAAAAGATATGAATAAACCTTTTGATATCTACCTTCACAGGTGAAATAATGTTGGATGATGAAGAGAAAGTTGGTATAGCTGTCTTTGATGTAGTCTTTGGGAACTTCCTTGGTTAAGTCGGTTTCTAAAAACTCTGGCTTTAGGAACACCTTACATGGTTCCATGTTGAATTTGAATTTTTTGAACCATGTCTCTTGCCCCCTAGGAATTTTTGTCACCAATGCTATGACCTCTGGAGAAATGTGCAAGTTAAGCATTCCGACCTTTGTGTTAAGCCAGTGAAATGGGGTGCAAACTCCTTTGTCACCTGAGTATGCCGTCCCTGCAATTTCTGACAAAAATTCCAGCATCCTACTTTATTGAAGGCTTCTACAACTACTTTGTCTCTGATTAAGACCTCAGTGCTTTCAGGGTCAGTTCTCAAGCAATGACCATACATATGATGTTTCTTTTCCTCTATCATCTTTCCTTCTAAATTCGTGTGACAAAACTGACCTCTTTTAAAATTCTGTTGATCAGCCTCACTTGCCAATGGTGGTCAACCTCACCTAAATTATGGATGAGGAAAACCTTGGTGGAGAATTACCAAAGCTTACTGTTCGAAAAACTTTTGTTCGAGGGTTTTCATGCAAACTAAAATGATGAGACTAGCTGTTATAGACATATTTGGGCACTGCAACCCCAATCACATATGTCGGTAAACCAAGGGCTCTCAAACCCTTAAAAGTGTTGTTTCAAACCCTAAAGGATCAAGGTCAATTGATTACATCATTTCCAAAAATTTCTCCCTGAAAAACTACTAAGAATTGGTCAAAACTGGACCATACAGACTACTCCATGCTGAGGGTGCAATTAATCTCTCCTGTTACACACAAGGGGTGCAATGCATACTGAAAAGCTCTTCTGTAGGGTGCGATCAGCGAGACTAGACAAATGGCATAGGCAGTTTGCTAGGTGTGTTATAGAAATTTTTGGGCACTTCAACCCCAATCATAAATGTCCATAAAATGAGGGCTCCTAAGTCCCTAAAAGTGCTGCTTCACTGCCTAAAGGAACAAGGTCAACTGATTACATTATCTCCCAGAAGTTCTCCACTAAAAGCTGCTCATAAATGGTCAAAACTGGACCATACTAAAAGCTCAATGCAGAGGGTGTGATACATATCACCTTCCCAATGTACAAGGTGCGATGCATACTAATTTTCTCCTCTGTAGGGTCCGATGGTCAGGAATGGAAAAATGGCAGGGACAAAAATGCGAGGTGGAAGATCATGGAATCTTCCAGAAGCTTCCCCTCTGACACTTGCCTCTCTGTTTTCGACCAGGGATGAGTAAGAGATCATCATTCTCCATGTGGAAGCAGGAACTATCAGATAGAGGACACTAATCAAGATCCCAAAAGATGAATCACCTCCCTATAATCATCTATATATGGATCCCTCATCACAGAGATCCAGAGGCTGGAATTTTGTATCTTATAGAGAAGTGCTGTTGGTTTTCTGGTGTACATTCATACTGTTGGGTGATCTAAGCTTTGCTTGAGGTGAAGAAGGGCTTCCTAGTTGGAGGATGATGCTGGGTCAGAGCACATGGTTGTAATCCTTTTGCTACTTTTTATCTTAATAAAGCTATTCTTGTTTCCTTCCATATTCTTGTGTACTTGTTTATATATGCATGTATATGGTTAATACACATCTGATCCTGTATTATTTATGAATTTAGATCCTTGGTTCTTGGATAGTAGTATGTTTCTGTGATTTTACAGGTTCTTTTGAAGCTGGGCAGACAAAGAAGAAGCGGCGAAGCTCTATCAAGAAGGAGAGGAAATCAAATGCAAGACTCAGGTTGGTCTTCTTGGTCCTCCTCTCGTCTATTTTCATAAA
>APFE031105819.1:5083-27753 GCA_000404065.3 Pinus taeda | reverse complement strand
GAGAAGCTATGAGTCAAAGCTTTGCCGTGGTGATGTAGAAAGAATTCGAAATGTCTTTGCTTGGAGAACTGACATACTTTCTTGGATTTCAAATCCAACAAAATGAAGGCGGTATCTTCTTGTCTCAAACCAAGTATCTCAAGCAAATTCTGAAGAAGTATGGCATGGAAGATTAGAAACCAGTATGTACCCCTATGGTCATGATGCAGTCTCAGTGCAAATGATGAATCAACAGCAGTGCATCAACCAACCTATAGATCCATGATTGGAAGTCTACTTTATTTGACAGGTACCCGACCAGACATCATGCATGTAGTGGAATAGTTGGAAGATTCAGCAAATCGTAAGGAAAACCCATCTTCAGGCAGTAAAGAGCAATTTCAAGTATCTTCAAGGAACTCAAAACTATGGTTTATGGTATCCAAGAGATACAGATCTCACTCTTCATGCTTATACAGATGTAGATTGGGCTGGAAGTGTGGATGACAGAAAAAGCACAAGTGGTGGTGCATTCTTTATGGGTTCCAGATTAGTATCTTGGTTTAGCGAGAAACAAAGTTCGATTGCTCTATCTACAGCTGAAGCAGAATATGTGGTTGCTGCATCTTGCTGCACTCAACTCCTTTGGATGATGCAAACTTTGCTGGATTTTCAAATCATTTGTACACCACCTATCTCCATCCTATGTGATAATACAAGTGCAATCAGCATTTCAAAGAACCCAGTCATGCATTCAAAGACCAAGCACATACCGATCAAGAACCACTTTCTCCGGGAACAAGTGTTGGAACAAAAGGTCAAGTTGGAATATGTTCCCTCTAAGGAACAAGTTGCTGATATACTCACCAAACCACTGCCCAGGGAGATATTTGAATACCTCAAACAGAAGCTGGGAGTAGTTGATGCATCATCTTGCTGTTAAAACTTGTCTATTTCAGAGAAAAATGGGTGTGCGCGAGTTGCCTGAAGAGGATCTACGTACATACGTTGGTTTGTGCAGAGACAATTGTGTATATGGAGGCTTGATGGATATCAGTAGGGATAGGCTCTGGTTGAAGATAGTTTGATATGGGTCTTGTTAGCACTCAAATCTACCTTAGGCTGAAATAAGGTAAAACTCGAGGCTACATCAAACCACGCTTAGCCTCGTAGCTAGCCCTACGAGGACAAGAGAGGGCTCTCTCCTGGTCAATCTCGGCAAAAGGTAATCAATGAGGTCGAGATGAATAAATTGACAACTAATTTTAGGCTAGGTATGAAGTACAAGGAATTTGAAATTGATTTTTTTGAAGTTTTGTTGAATTCAAGGGAAAGGCAATTTTGGGTGCGGGGATGAGGCACAGTTTTTGGGGCAAGATAGGCGATTGTTTTGATGCCTTTAAAGAGAATGAATGGATAGATCTGACTGGTGAGAGGTTAAGGAGAGCAAGAAACTTTCAAAGATTCTCCATAAACAAATGAAAACATGGAAAATCAAACAAACTTAAAGGCAGAGCATAGCAAATTATGGATTCTACCTTAACATTTCATTTGTTCAATTGCAGAAGATAAGAGAAGGAAAGCGATACACATAAACAACTTAAAAATACTGAAAGAAGCACACCATCAACACATAAAGCCACATGAATCCCAAATAGTGCTGCAAAACCCTGGTCTTTCCTTTGCCAAAAGTGCAGATAAAATATGTACAATAGAGTGTCAAGCTATTCCCAAGATTCCAACCTCTCCAACCCCTGGAAATGATTGAGAAATTACATCATATAGACCATCCTAACCCCTTTCCTTGCCTCTAAGGGTCGAGCTCATCATTCTAGGAGCTGTTTGAACTAATTCTAAACAAGGAACTGAAATCTAGGTAGTCAAACAACTTACCCCTATATGCTAGGAAACTGATTCATTCATTAAATTTTTACTATTTTTTTAATGAATCATCTAGAATAGGTAAAAGTGAGTCAAAGTTACATGTCAACCATCAATTTACATCATGATAACTCAAAAATTCCATCCACAAGAAAAACTGGTCAAACTGGCTGCATTTCCTGAGCTGAAGATGAAAATTGTGCCAAAAAACCCTGTGCGCCACGCGCCTGAGCCCTATGCGCCGCGCGCCTTTCCACCTGTTTTTGGGGCACTTCTCGGCATCCCAATTGAGCTCAAGTTGGCTTGTTGGAAAGCCCTAGATGTCTACTTTCCAACACAAGTTGAATTTTCCAATTTGGTGTCCATTTGCCCCTCCAAAAGTGGATTCTCCCAAAAGTATTTCCTGCTGGTGCAAAAAGTGGCAAAAAGGTGATTTTCATGATGTTTTTCAGCCTTTTGGTCACCCAAAACTTGATGAAATGCCTTGGCAATGGCTGAGCATGTATATTTCATCATGACAAATCCAAAAATATAAGCCACCTGTGATTTGGACCTCCCCATCTTATGGGTCGCGCGCTGAGCGCGACGCATAAAGCCAAAAAACCTGTTTCGCAAGCCAAAAATTTTGAAACGACAAAATTTTCTCCAAATTTGCCCAAATTTGGAGTGAAGACCCTCCATCATGTATCATGCTCAACTAATGAATCCTTGGCCAAAACTCGAAGTGGATTAGGCCTTTTGCGTTGTTTTTGTGCTTTGCTCAAACGCCTCTTGAGGATCTTCATTCTCGCTTTGCAAACATGCATGCCAGCCCAATAATGAGTCTTCATGTGGCAAAGCATGTCTTTGTCCCTGTTTGCTTTCGCCAACAACTTCTCCAAATGAGTGTTCACTCGGATGAGCATTGATTCCCAATCAATAGGTGTCAAATCACCGGGTCTTCTTCGAGCCAATTCCCGGTCTTCCCGAATCTTTCGCAGCTCATAAAGTTCATGCTCATCTTCCAGCTGTTTGTTGCACTGCTCTAAGTAGTTGATCAACCATTTAGCCATCTGCAATTTCTTTTGCAGCGACTCATTCTCGGCCCTTTGCTCTCGGATGATCTCCTTGAGCTCCGAGTTCGGCGAGCTAGCATCAACATCAATGATATCCATGTCCTGACCTCTTGAAGGACCCTCATCAACCATGGGTCTCTTGCCCCTATCCTGAATCTGTACCTGTGCTGAAGATGGAGGCGAGACCCCTTCCACATGATGTGGAGATAATACTCGCTCTGCTGGGGATGTCAATGAGACCCTTTCCACCCCGGGTGGAGATAATACTCATCGTGCGGCTGCAAATAAGGCCCTGGGGCCTTTCTGATATGTCACATATACTGGAGCATCAACATGCTCGGTCTTAGGAATGTCAAACTACTGTGAAGGCCCTCCCTCATCATGAACTATCTCTGGAGGAGGCTGTAGCGCGGAAAAGAAATCACGGGAGATGAAATACTCCCAAGCAATACCCTGTTGTGCCAACTGATGCATCACTATGATTTTGATTAATGCATAGTGATATATGCTCCTGTGCTGATGTGCCGGGGTCTTCCTCTGTACTAAAGGTACCATCCTCTCTATGTTTCGACACATGAAAAATGGAATGTTCATCATACGTACCCGTGTGAAATGCATCAACAAACGAACATGGTACGCATAGAGACGTGAGAATCTGCCCTCACAGATAAAATAACAAATAATGAGTTTCATCAATGGTGCAAACTCATCTTTCAGGTATCTGAAAGGAAAGGCTATGCTCAAGTGTCTGATATATTCGGGCTTGACATATGGCTCATAGTAATACATGTCCAGCATCTAGCGTTTACTCCATTCCTCCCCCACATTTGGTATCCCGGTGGCCTGAGCAATAGTGTCGGGTGACAAAGTGAAATCCACTCCGAATAGCTTTACATGACCATCCTGTAAGTTAAGGACAAATAGACGGACCCGTTCTCGATGATGCTGAGTTTGTGAGATCATCTCACAATATTGGTAACATGATTGGCGCCGAAAATAATCCATTGCAAGTGGGAAAGTTTGCAGTTGAGCCAAAGAGGTAGGATCCTCTCTAACATGCTGTCCACTTTTGCCACCTTTGTGATACCTCCGTGGCACATTAGGCACATTGACCTCCGGTGTAGAGTCATTATCATAATCCTGCTCATATACTGACTCGGTCTCTGACATGTTCTTCAACAACAAGGTAGCTGGAATATATATATAGCTGATATAGAATTGTGTGCCAAAATTTGACTATTGACTTTTTTGTCTTTTTATCAAAATGTTGTGACCAAGGGGACACAAATGATGAGGGAATTGTTAGGAAAAGGGAAGCATTAGGGAAATGGAAAAAATGAAAACATTAGGAAAATGGGAAAATGGTAAAGAGAAGGGAAAGGGCATGGGAATTTTGAATTTTTTAGGGTTTTGAAATAAGGTAGGGGTTATATGGTTGTAGTACAAGGGAGATTTTAGGATTTTGAGAGAGGAAGATGTAGGGTTTGATGAGGAATTATTGGGAAAAATATTGGGGAATATAGGAAATGGGAAATAAGGGAAATAAGAAACCTTGGTAACATGTATTTTGAAAACCCTACAGCAAACTTGGCACTTGAATCCTTACAGCAAAGTGATGAACATGGAGGGTTTTTTACACTTGGTTTTCATGAAAAATATATCCTAATTTCTTTATATAAACCATCAAAAACCAAAATAAAGCCATGAGTGCAGGCCTACCTGCAAATTGATGTGCAAGGAGAGGGTTTCTGAGTGAGTTTTAGGCAAGTCTGGGCATGAACCTGAATGCGTCATGCGCCTCACCCAATGCGCCGCACGCTCTGGATGCACTGCGCGCGTGTTAAAATACACTGGAAAATGTCACCTGATGTGCCGTGCGCCACTGATGCGCCGCATGCCTGACCTGATGCGCCGCGCGCCCTGGAAACGGCTCAAGTTACTCACAAACTCACAAAATCACCTTAGAATGCTGCTCTTCACTCTTGAAATGTGGAATGGGTTGCAAATGAGGAGAAAAATCTTCATATAGTCTCCTTTTTTATTTTTGCTTGACCAAAACCCATTTTCTTATGTTTTTTTGTTGACACTTTTTCATAATTAATAGACTCTAATCTTTTTGGTTTCATCCTTAAAATTGGTTGAAATGATGATTTTCTCTGATAATTTTTTGCAGGGATAGCTATGATATGCTTCGACAAAGGAGACCAAGGCTGCACTTGAACAATTGAAGAACTGAAAATTTTTACAATTTTTACAAAAATGAGGTGGTGACTTGTCTTCAAAACAGAGTTTTGAAGAGAAGTCTTTATTCAGCTGTACAATGATGAAAACTCTTGAAGTGATGATCTATCAAAGACATCCCTCTAGCCTACTGGTCTTCTAAGGCTTTCCAAGACTAAACTGACTCAAACCCTAGACCTAGACCTAAAAATTTAAAACATGACTGTAAATGACTTGTGAAGCTTTATGACTTAACCTAAACCAGCAGTGATATGCACGAGGGGAATGAATGACACAAACCACTCGATCAGAGTTATGGCATGCCTAATGAAATGCAACTGATGAAAACTGGTGGGACACCTAAAACATGAAATGCAAAAAAGAGCTTTGATCTCTGATGGAGGGATAACTAGACCAACTCTAACATACAACACATGAAAAGACTGAAATTCTAAAGGGAAGAAAGGTAGTGAATTATTTGGAGAGGGACATCCAACTCCTTTGGCTAATGAAGGCACTAGTTTTTGCAAAACATAACTATACAAAGCTTTCAAATTTGAAAGTTGTATTCCAAATTATGATCAAGTGTAAGCTTCTAGATGAAGCTCTTTGGAAGAAATGTGAAAGGTATATTACTCCTATCAAGTTGAAGTTAAAACAGCGAAACTAAACACCAATCCTCAGAGTCAATGTTCCACTAGTCATCATACTTCTTAAAAATGAGAAAATTCATTTTGTGAAGTTGGAGAAGACTTTTTAGTTACATATAGTTAAGTAGTTACAGATGTTTTGATAATTACCTTTGTAACTAATTTTGATGCTATTAGCACTCTATATTTCCTAATACTGTGAAACAAATAAAAAGGTGACCACAAAACCACTTTGGAAGCTAGGATCTAGCCCTGCTAGCTTCAAAGAGGGATCTCTCTTTCAGATTTAGATTTGCTTATATTGAGATATTATGTTAGTTATGAAAGTTCAATGGTTTGGTTTCAGATTTGGATTGGTTGTTTGGTTGATAATGTAACAGTACACCATTGGGTAATGGAGTCAATATATATCGAATGGATTTATTTCAGCACTTACAAACATATCTAACAAGGCAAGGTAGGAAGATTTATTGGATCTTATATCTTGGATGAGATGGAAAAAAAGAAATGATTAAGTGTCCATTGAGCAAAGAGAAATTAAAAATTCTATTGCTTAAGTTTAGTAGAAAACATTGATATTGTTTTAAGTTAGAACAGGGTGTTGCTAAAACAAATCCTTAACCTAATTTTCTTTAAAACAATAGAGAAAAGAAGCACATATGAAAAATAGAGGAAAACACAATAACAAAAGAGAATATCACTTCACCAAAAATTTGACACAGGAATCCTGAAAAAGATTTTGTATTACTGAAAGGTGTCCATTGAAACCATGTGGAACAAATTTAAATCAATGGTCCTTTCTTTACATAAACATCAACCTCTACTACTTCAAATTATGAAGTACTTATAGAAAAATAATTTACAAAATATCTTGATGTCAAAAGATCAAGACATAATACTAAAATATCTAAAATAGGTTACATAGATAGTACAAAAATTTACGAATTTAGAACTGTTGGAGCTGCTGGCAATATTTTTGAGGATTTATAGTTACAAGGAATATAAATTCAAATTTGATAGCAAGTCTCGTTTGATGAGGTGGCATCCATTCACTAACTCCCCATGAGCTTTTTCCTCACAAAATTTGGAAAAATAGGGTCCAGTGATCCCTTTGAACATCTCAACCCATGAAAGCTATAAAAAAAAAGAGAGATTTGTTTGTAGATGAGGATGTTACCAACAGAAACATTTTACATTTTTTCAAATTCATTTCCATATGTTTGGAAACCACTTTTGAAAATAGTGACTTAAAATAAGAAATTTTTGGAAAATATGCCTTCAAATATTCATGTGAATCTCCCAAACCATAATAATTGTTAGAAATATGAGATAGGCTTTTTTAAATGGGTGTGTTCTAGAAAAACACCTCTTTCTGTTTTGAGAAATTCGTTCTAATTTTTCTATAAACCATCCTCTAAATGACTATGTTGTATTGGAAAAAACATAGTTTTAATTGACCATTTTTTCAACTCGGTGTTCTTTAATTGCCAATGTTCACTATTGATATGGTAGGAATGAGATGAAATAGATATATGACGTGGAGGAGGGAGGTGAAATGGAGGTGGGGGATAATGTGGATGCACATGGTTGACCGAAATAGTTGACGTGTGAGTGCGGAAGTAGAGCACGGGAATGTAGCGGTAAGCGAGAGCGGGGTCGAGCAGGAGGAGGTACATGGCAGTAGGGGAGTGGATGTGATGCAGGTACGTGGTAGTTAGAATGAAATGGCATAATTTTATATTGGTAGGAGATAGAAGTGGTTTTTGAAGGTGGGGTAGGTGGTAAGGGGTATTGAGTGCGGGGGGTGCAAAGTGATGAGTGTCTGCCACGTAGTGTGGGGTCGGTGAATAGTAAATCCACTTTTTGGACCGCCCCCTTGCCGACACAGTAGAATGGACTGGGGGGGGCTAAATCAATCCCCCGTCATTGATCTAGGTAGGGTAAATGATGGCCGTCAAAATATGCACCCACCATATCACAAGCCAATAAACCATTTTGTTATTTTGGACTTTAACATAAAACCAAAACTTTAGCACCAGATGCCTTATTTCAAATTGCTAATCATGATTAAATAACATGATTAATTATTATAAACCTAATTAATTTATCCTAAGCATGATTAGTCTATTCTAAATGCGCATTTTGATTTGCAAGCCTTTTTATTAATTTTTCCTAAGGTTTTTAAATATTTTTATCATTTTTTTCTCGCAAATAATTTGCACGATAAAACATCATTTACAATATCATCATATACACAAATTATAGCTACAATCAAGTCATCCTATAAAATATAGGACTCTAACAATGGTTCCAATGGGGATGGCATCCTCCTAGTGAGTTGCCAAAAAACACTGTAGAATAGTAGCCTGATCCATTTGGGTTGCTAAAACATGCTCTGTAATGACACCACTGCAACTGAAAACCAATTTATTATCTGTTCTAATCCTCAAACTTAAGCAAATCCATTCTTCAAACTGAAATCAAAACTATATACTGAAAAATCTAAAAAACTCTGTTGCAAATTGAAACTAAAAATACTGCAAAGGTGCGTAGATTACTGAGCTTATTGGCACACACGTACTCACTCTAATCTATTGAAATGACTGCAATATCAATTAATAACAACTTTCCAATACAACGAGTCGAGCAAATGGATACTTAACTAAATTCTGCTCATACTTCACATGACAAGGCAGAAAATATATGATACTAGCAACCAAAACTGCCACTGAAACTATTGACCATAATTTACAAACATAAGAACAACCATTTTCCTTGATGGCCGAAATATATTGGCCAGAGGATCTTGAAAAACATTGAAAGTTACATTTTGATGATCTACAAAAGGACTGCTTTCTAAGGGAAAGGGAGTAATTTTTTCATCAATCTTACTATCTTCCTTTGAAACAACCAATTCATCCACAACAATAACATCAATAGGTTTCGAGACAACCTGTTCTTCTTCAGCAAAATTCATTACCTGAAACTAGAGGTAGATTTTCAATTAAGGTAGCCACATCTTGAATAACAAAAAGGTCTACACCCATAGGGTCTAAAACAATTTTCTCTTCAAAAATTTCTGCATTAAGTTTAAAGGAACAAACCTGCTGCATATTATTGTTGAAAATAATGGATGGATCATGTCTTTCTTGAGTTTCTATGCTAGCAAACTTAGAATTTTGATTTTCATAAATTTGTTCTTGGATTAAAAACTCAGGAGAAGAAGGGAATGCAAGGCAACTAGAATGATCATTTGCATTTCTAAAAAATTGAGAAGAGCACTTCAAACTATCATCTATAAGCTTTGTTTCATCACTACAATTGGGTTGCTCGTTCTCTTGTTCTTCTGAAATGTATAGAGGCCGTGAAATGTCATCGACAAGTTCATGTGAAATTAAGTCATTGAAATGCAAATTTTCTTTATTTTCAATCATGGGAGAAATAACTACTTGCTGAAAATTTTCTTGAGTGTCATGGCAACCAACTTCTTCAACTTCTTCATGGTTGAAAGGTATCTCATGAATAATCTATATAATATCATCATCCATAAATTGATCATCTTCATGGTAACCTACCAGGTATTGAATAAAACTTTCAAAATGATCACAATAGTTTTGAACCAGCAACAAAGATGGATAATATTCTTTGTATTTCTCAAAAATTATATTATGAAAATGATTTAAAAAACCCATATTAGCAGTTGGAAAATTTTCATACCAAGACCTGACATTTCCTTCCAAAGTAAGCATAAACATAATCATAAGACAATCTTCATTCCATTCAAATTGAATCCTCCATAAATGCATATGGAATTTGATAGGATGTAAAGCAACATTGTTACCTTTCTCATCTTTGAACTCTGGAAAATATGATTTCCAATCTATGCAAGGCATGCGATTTGGAAAGACAGAGGTACTAGATTTGTCCATAGGAGCATACCTATTTTCTATTCTTGAACTCATCTTGAAAACAATCAACAATAATTGATGAAATTACAGACCTTCACATAGTAGAGTGACGATGAGTATTCTACAATCTGGATTTTTTTGACAATGGAATCGCCATGAAAGATTTGAGCTCTAGATTCTTGAACATGGAGTCACCAGGTGAAAGATTTAGTATTTTTGTGTCTGACTGTTATCCACCATCAACAGTCAAATCTAAACTTAAAAGATTTTTCCAGGGAAAATGAAACTGTTCATGCCTAGTATGGTCACTAGAATGTTAGCACTTTGTATTTCCTAAGGTTGTCAAAGAAATACAAAAGTAACCACAAAACCACTTTGGAATCTTTGATCTAGCCCTACCAGCTTTAGAGAGGGATCTCTCTTTCAGATTTAGATTTGCTTATATTGAGATATTAGGCTAGTTATGAAATTTCAATGGTTTGGTTTTATATTTGGTTAATAATGTAAAATACACCATTGGGTAATGGAGTCAATATACTTCGAATGGATTTATTTCAGCATTTACATACATATCTAATAGGGAAAGGTAGGAAGATTTATTGGATCTTATATGTTGGATGAGATGGAAAAGGAGGAAATGGTTAAGTGTCCATTAAGAAGAGAGAAATTAAAAATTCTATTTCTTAACTTGAGTAGAAAACATCGATATTGTTTTAATCCAGAACGGGGTGCTTTTAAAACAAATATTAAACTTAATTTTCTTTAAAACGATAGAGAAAAGAAACACATATGAAAAAAGAGAAAAACACAATAACTAAAGAGAATATCACTTTACCAAAGATCTGACACAAGAATCCTGAAAAAGCTTATGTATTACTGAAATGTGTCCACTGGAACCCTATGCAACAACTTTACATCAATGGTCCTTTCTTTACATAAACATCAACCTCTACTACTTCGAATTATGAAGTACTTACAAAAAAATAATTTACAAAATATCTTAATGTCAAAAGATTAAGATAGAATCCTAAAATATATAAAACATATTACATAAATAATAAAAAAAAATTATGAATTTGAAACTGCAGGAGCTACTGGAGCTACTTTTGAGGATTTCTAATGACAAGGAACAATAATTCAAATTTGATATCAAGTCTTATTTGATGAGGTGGCATCCAAGTCACTAACTTCCCATGAGATTTTTCCTCATGAAATTATGAAAAATAGGGTCTAGTGATTCCTTTGAATATCTCAACCCATGATAGTTGTGCAAAAATAAAGGGAGTTGTTTGTAGATGAGGATGTTACCAATAGAAACCTCTTTCTGTTTTTTAAAATTCATTTACATATGTTCGGAAACAACATTTGAAAACAGTGGCTTAAAACAGGAAATTTATGGAAAATATTCCTTCAAATATTCATGTGAATCTCCCAAACCATAATAGATGTTAGAAATTTGAGACATGCTTTCTGAAATGCGTCCCTTCTGGACAAAAACCTCTTTCATTTTGGAGAAATTTGTTCTCATTTGTTTGTAAACCATGCTTGAAATGACAGTGTTCTTTAGGAAAAAACATAGTTTTAACTGACCATTTTTCAACTCGGTGCTAACTTTAATTGCTAATGTTCACTATTGATCTGCCGGGAATGAGATGAAATGGATATATGACATGGAGGTGGGGGATAATGTGGAGACACATGGTTGGTGGAAATAGTTTACATGTGGGTGCGAAAAGAAAGCATGGGAATGGAGCGGTAAGTGAGAGCGAGGTCAAGCGGGAGGAGGTACGTGGCAATAGGAGAGTGGATGTGATGTAGGGACATGGCAGTTAGAATGAAATGGTGGAATTTTATATTGGTAGGAGATAGGAGTGGTTTTCGGGGGGGGAGTAGGTGGTGAGGGGTATCGAGTGGGGGGTGTGAAGTGATGAGCATCTGCCACATAGCGTGGGTCCAGTGAATAGTGAATCCACTTTTCAGACACCCCCCCCCCGCTTACCGATAATGGTAGAATGGAATGGAGGGGGTGAAATCAATCCCCCATTGTTGATCCAGGCGGGGTAGATCGTGGTCGTTGAAATATGCAGCCACCATATCACAAGCGGAAAAACCATTTTGTCGTTTTCAACTTTATTGTAAAATCAAAACTTTAGCTTCAAATGCCTTATTGCAAATTGTTAGTCGTGATTAAATAACATGATTAATTATTATAAGCCTAATTAATTTATCCTAAGCATGATTAATCTATTCTAAAGGCGCATTTTGATTTGCAAGCCTTTTTATTAATTTTTCCTAAGGGTTTTTTAGTATTTTTCTCATTTTTTTTCTTGATAATAATTTGTAGGATAAAACGTTATTTACAATATCATCATATACATAAATTACAGCTACAATCAATTCATCCTATAAAATATAGGACTCTAACAGATGTAATATTTAAAAGACATGAGAACCATTGGAAAATGGTTTGGAGTTTTGGAATGTTGAATACTTATGTAATCATTTTAGCTTCCTTGGAGAAAATAATAAAATTCACCGGGTCGATTCCAATATGTATTGCTACATTGTAGTATGTGTTGTTTCTCTTATCTATTTTCCATATTTTTTTCCCTTCCTTGAAGCACATGTATGATCGTAGCATATTTATTTGAGCAAGTCACAAATTTATTTTATGTATCTTTAATAGTTACAATGAATACCTATAAGTTCTATTCAAAGGAATTTTAATAGGCTCTCCATTGCATATGCACTTCCATTCTTAATCTAAATCATTCATACTTTCATATTAGATTTTAAATTAGGATTATATTAAAGCTCCCAAGTTATAAACCCTATCCTCTTATCATTTCTCCTTTCTAGCAAAATAATTAAAATTTTGCTAATATAAGGTCAATACAGGCATGAAGATTCATCTCCAAGATTAAGTTCTGTTACACAAGGGAATATATCACCTCTGGGCACATTTTAGTAACTTTTTAGCAATCTTTTAAAAGTTTTGAAATAATTTTGTGGATGTCTTAAGCATTGGTTCTCTTTCAGCTAGGAATTGTCTCTAGGGTGACAACAAAAGGTATGGTGAGCAATGTTATCCACCAAAAGTGATTGACCCTAGAGGAGAATTTTTCTCCCAGATTTTTCTTCAACCGGCGGCCAACAACCCCTGACAACCACTAGTGTAGCCAATCTTTTGTTCCATTTGATGTCCTCTCTGTGAGTCAGTCATATGTCCCCTCACCCATTTGTCGAGAGCATGTGTTTTAAGGTGGGAAATATAATCCTAAAGGTGTTTTTTCATTGTGAAATTGGGTGATTATGCTTGTTTCTCCTTGGGAACTTTGGGAATGTATTATTGGGTGACTTCAAAGAAGGAAGGATTTTGACTGTAGTCTAGTCCCCTCACCTTAGATGGGGGTTTAATCCTGAATCCTAGTCCTATGGTATATCCCTTAATGGCTTATAGCTTCAGGAAGAGAACTACTTGGAAAACCCAATGTTGGTAGCACATTCCTGAGACTCCTCCCATCAGTGAAAGTATGTAAAGAGAAAGGGAACTTTACTAAAGAGATACTTGGTCATTGTCCCATTTTTGTCACTTAGTCTAGTAGTTTTCCCTTAGTTTTTCCCTTCCTTAGAGCCCTACTAGATTGTGTGGTAACATAAATCATTCCATCGATACGGTGGGCAACATTCCACTACTATTGATGAGGCTCATCAATAGGTAAATTATATGGGTCTTAATGCCACTCTCCAACTTATTAAAATCAACTTTTCTCACATTTCTTTATGTATTTTATTATGTTTTTCTTAGTGAGAAGGGTAAAGGTGAGATGTTATGGCATGTAGCCTAATATGTATTAAATGCAGAAACTGGAGCAGTTTTGGGCTAATTCAAGTGTAGGAACTAGAAGTGGACAAGAAAGAGGGATTTTAAGAGATTTGGTCTCCCTCCTTAACTCCTCACAAAGATTCCTCCACCGGATCTCATCAACTCAGATTTACAACTAGCCAAGCCAATTGAGTTCATTAGCAGCCAAGCCCATGAAATTTGAAGACAAGTCAATGTCGAATTTGGGAGCCAAGCCTCCCTAATTTTTAGGAAGTTTTTGGTAGTTTCAATTTGTATAAATAAGAAGTCCAAGGACCTCATTAGGATTCAATTTTTTGTTGTAGCCAAGAGGTAATTTGGAGCTAAGACATTAAAACTATTACTCTTATGTTAGTTTTGACATTTATATGATAATGAAAATGCTTACCTTGATCTAGCACTAAGTTGACTTAGAGGGCTAAAGCTCTTTGGTTAGGGCCCAACCATAGCAGCATAACTTCCTCTTTTTGTATATGTATTCTTAGGTTAAAATCATAGTTAGTTGCCGAAGTTATTCTTGCTTTGCTTAATTTACAAGAATTTGAATGATTGTTTATTTTTTATTCCATTAGTTGAAGAAGAAGATCAGAGGTACAGTAGTGAAAATAAATACTTCAAAAAAAATTGTGACAGTGGCATCTTCCTCATCTCCCTCATGGGACCATGGTTTGAGGTCCCCACTTTCACAGCCCCAAAAATAGATTTATCTTTTCATCATTGCATCGCTTAGGATTCCTTGTTGAATAGATCACTATTTATAATTTATTAGAAGCACCTGCAGTTTTCATTTTGTCTCTTGAGTTTGTTGTAGTTTAAAAAGGAATTTAATTCCATAGATATAGTCATTGGCCATGAATAAATCAGTTTTCTCAAATTCAACTCATATTTTCCATATTTATATGAAGTTATGCATAAATGAAGAGAATAACATGTGTTGTTGCAGGATTTGGTGATCTATAGGGAGGAAATCATTCCACTAGCCTCGTCTAAGCCTTCTCCACCTACTACCAAGGCCTACCAACCCCTAATCTGAATTTTTGTCTTATAACCACTGTGGGTAGCCACCTTGAGAAAATCTAACCATTTTGAAGTGTTGGGTTGAGCCTTAGGCACTGGGGCTGCTAGCTGCTAGATCAAAAGTAGAATAAAGGGCTAAGGCAGGTGGCTTAGATGTCTCTCTGGATGGTGGTGGCTAGTGCTGCTTATGATGTTGGGTATCGAACTGCTTGCTTTGTTGCTGCATCTTTAACTACTCGTGCTGCTTCGATAGAATCTACTACTTTTTCTTCATCAATAGACTTTACATCTACTAGATCTACTACTTTTGTTGTTGTTGGACTTGGATCTACTGTTGATGGGTCTATATCTACTTCTGCTTCTTAAGCTGCAGATCTACTGCTTCTTTGACTAGTCAATCTACTTATGAATCTTCACCTGCGCTTGGAACTGGATCTACCCCTACTTACCTTCCCTGCACCTTATTCCACCATCATACATCTTCCTAGCATTTCATTTCACCTTCCCTACCTTCCTATAGTCTTCAACTAGTTTCCTGTAGAAAACCAAGACATCATGTAGTAAACCAAGACATCGTGTAGTAACTACAGGAAACCCTGTAGCATCCTATTTTACCCTTTTTTGAACAGAAATGCTGATATGAGCATAGGGTAGGCCCTCCACTTGACTTCCATGCCCCTCAATGCCATTTTAGACTAGTTTTTCCATTCCTTTCTCTCTTGTAAAAGATCATATTGTTTAGCTTAGCATTTACATTTCTAAATTGAAAATCAAAAGACTTTTTTTTTCTGCAATTTTAACAGAAGATAACTAGTTCATGCATACATCAATTATAGTAGTGTTAGGATAATTTCCATGCCTACTTAGTCTTGATAGCTAGATGATAATGCAAGGTTAGATTAATTCTCTTCTTCGAGTAATGTGTGTCAATTATTAGCTAGATAATTTCATGGCATTTCATAGCAATTTCCATTCATCAGTTTCATTTTCCTAAAATAGGTAAGCATTTACTTTCTGCATTAACAATAGCTTTACATTCGTTGTCAATAGTTAAACTCCTTCTAGTTAATAGATGACTAGTTTGAAAAACCCTAGTGGTTTATCACCCCAGTTGAAAAGTGACAAGAGTAGATTGTTGCATTTACTGTGCATATAGCACTATCACCTCCAATTTTGTATGATCCTCAGGTTGATAAAGTAAAGTTGGTAGCCCTAGGAGTTGCAACATCCTTGCTGCAATACTGGGGCTCATCACTTTTTGGCGTCATAGCCAGGGAGGTGTCTAGGTAGTTGCAATTTCTTCTTTCCTTTTAATTTTACATTAAGTAAGTAGTTGCAATCTCTACATTCCTTTCTATTTGATATTCAGTAAGTAGTTGCAATTTCCACTTTCTTTCCATTTTGCAAGTAATTTAGAAAAAACCTATAAAAAAATATTTCTTTCATGCCTCGTAGGAGTAGAGACAATTTAGGATTTTTTTTGCCAAATACCCCCACACCATCATACATCCAGCCTTCCCTCTTCTTCATTGGCTACCAGCTTCCCTCTCTGACTACATCATAGTTGGAGGACCCATTAGGGGAACACCTAGAGATCTTTGAAGAGCCTATTGGGGAAGAAGAAGAAGAAATCCTTCCAAACACTTACAACATGGCTGAAAATAGAAATGAAAGTGTGTTTCCCATTAGGGAGACTAATGAAGATGCCAGGATGAAAAACATAAGCCCCTCTGCCCTTCCTCACTTCCATGTCTTAACCTCAAAAGACCTTGATGCCTTCTTGTTTGAGTTTGTTGTCATCTATAGAACTTAAGATTATACCTCTAATGACCAGAAGTTGAAATTGTTCCCATCCACTGATCAGGAGCTCAAAATTTGCCCAAAAATCAAAGTTGTTAGAATGGTGTGGAACCTAAATGATTACGTAGTGCTTGTCATCTTGAATCTGGCACAACTCGTTTCGCACGAAATGGACACAGTATGCTCCCAGAAACACAATCTGTTTGTTTTCCCAAACAGGCAAATTTTGTGCAGGAACTGATAGGGATGCTGACTAGGCATCCATTCAACCCAGTCAACAAAAAGAATATTCCTTGGAATATTTTGTGGAGTATTCTAAAAATATTCCTTACAGGTGGTGAATCGGAAGGTGACAAGTGTCAAGTTTTAATTGGTCTGCGTGTCATTTTTGGGCCAAACAGGAGGTGACACGTGGCTAAGATAGAGGTCACCATGTGTCCTCTAAAAGGCATGTTAAAATATTTTTTCAAAATGCAGGTCTGAGGCTAGGCTTGATCCCATGACCTCTCATCTAACATTGCCAATTTTTACCGTTAAACCCGCGGCTTATGACTTAACTATCATAGGCGACGGGTTATATTTAAATTTCATTAACTGCTAGTTTGGGGGGGAAGGCCGCCAGTGTAACCACTGGAAACCCTCCATTGTGACCACCCCATCCATAGCCACAATAGTTATGGAAGCCTCAAACATTAACGATGACCCAAGCTTCCCATGTTACCACCTTGCACTTAAACTGTGGCATTCATTGTGACCGTCAGAGGGAGGGGAGCCAGCGCTGGGGGCTAGCCCATGGGCACATGGCCCCCATATGACCCAAGTTTTGGTTCTAAGGCCTCAGTGGCTAAATTAACCATCCAACAAATTCACCCACCACATGGTGAAATTTTCACCAACTTAGCAATTTTTAGGGCGAAATTGTAGGATCATGTTGGATTTGGTGCAATTTGTGGAGCGAATAGTGAAATAACTAGGGGAGGTCATAATGTCTTCAATTTTTTACCAAACTGGGTGAAAAAGAGGCTTGATAGCCATTTTTGGATATTCTTGACTCATTAGAACAAGTCTCAACATTAAAGGAGCACTTCTGGATAGGCTTTTTTCAAATTGAAGCCTATGGGTGCCATGGTCAACCAGAGTGTTGATTCAGTTTATGGAAGAGTTTGAAGATGGAGATGTCCTTGTATGGGTCTTCCAGCCTCTATGTGCTTTCTACAACAACCATTACATCAGCGTTGTAGCTTTATTTCTTATTTTCTCTATATGTGTTTAGGAGAAGACACTTGTTTATGTACTTCAAGTGGATTGTGGTATTGTTTATGCTCTTTTGGAGTTGGAGTATGGGGTCTTGGTGCAAAATGCTTGTGTTTGTTGAAGGTTTACATGTTTTATTGTAGGTTAACATGTGTATGGAGTGATAACTTTTGAAGAAGTATTTTCCTTGAAAGAGAAGCTAGCCATTCCATTTCAACAGTTTATGTACTCTTTTTTTTCTAGATATTGGGCATAATGAGAAGTGGTCATGCCTTTAGAGCTAGTCCAAGGAGATGTAGCCATGGAAGGGTGAAATCCTTTAACAATGGCTGGTTTATTATTTATTGATGCATGATTTCATTCAGTGTTTTGGTTTCATGTATTAAGAAACTAACTTAAGTAAACACACATAAAAACTCATGCTTTTACTTGCTATTTTGGAGTACAAAACCTCAAGCATATTTTTATATTTTGATGAGGATCTTAACACAAAAATTTAATATTCCAAATTTAGATCAAGTTGGTATCATAGCATTGGTTTTCTTTGTGCAAGGAGGAATTGGATGTTGTTTGTAAAATAATGTGTCTTGAAGCTTAAGTGAGGAGAAGGTTTTGGAAAGGAGAGAAAATTTGTTTCAATCTCTACCACTAGTTCTACCTCAAGTTGCACTAGAAGCTTCAAGCAAAACATGTCCCAAGGAGGAGAGCCCACAAGAATGTCAAAGGATGTGAAGGATTTTAGAGAGGTTTTCTTAGATATGGCATAAATGGTGAAAATCCTCTATGAAGAGAGGAATACCAAATTGCAAGGTGAAAGCTCTAGACCTCTAAGAGGAGAATGTTCTCCAAGAGAATAAGGTAACAAGAATGTTGATAAACCACCATCTTATCCAAAATATTCATGTTTTTCTACAATTCTTATGCAAGATGCTAGTGTAGAAAGTCCCTCAAGGAAGGAAGACGGACAAGTTTGTACCTTTTGTCCACATGATGTGGAATATGAGGTCCTATCTACACCCAAATTCAAGGCGTTGAAAGAAGAGAGCCAAAGAGTCCAGGAGGACACATCCAAAAGTAAAAGGGAGTTTGAAAACATCTTTGTATGTCAAACAAAAGATTAGGCAAATGGTAAGAATTTACATGCTTCTTACTTACATGAAAGTGTTGATGTAAATTCATTTTGCAGCCTTTGAAAAACATAGTAAAGGCATTGGATCCAAACTCTTGACCAAGATGGGTTACAAGGAAGGAGGCCTTAGAGTAAACCATCAAGGCATTAAAAATCCAATTGAGGAAAAGGAGAGGCCTGAATATGAAGGCTTAAGCTATGTTGCAAAATAACAATGGTCTTCTAGCGATAGCTCATGGGTATCACGTTCCTTTTGCCATAAGAGAGGACATGAGGAGGAAAGATGTTGGGATTTGCATCCAGAATTGGTACTTTCTTGGTTCTTCAAGAATAAGGAGGACTTAAAGTGCAAAACATTTCCAAAGGGAGATGAAAAAGTTGAAGAAGAAACAAATCTAAGTTCTTTTTGCCATGCAAGCTCCTCACGCAAGAAGCATAAGCCAAAGGAAAATAAAAAAGGTATAACTATCTTTTTAATCCAAGTTATTTTCATAATGGAAAACAACATGCTAATTTGAATAACATGATGAGGAATGTGTTTCCATGCACATTTTTCCTTTCATCTAACCATTGTGTAGATAATTGTGATAAAAGGAAAGAAATCATCAAGAAGATGTTTATGTCTAATGGAATTGAGGCTGAAAGGAGAAAATGTCATCCAAGGTTAAAGGCATGTGAGACAAGAGGAGCTCAAAAGAAATTTTTCACTCACTGCAATATTATTGGGTGTTGGGTTGAGAAGTGTTGGAAATTGTTTCCACAACTTCATCCTGATAAGGGAAATCAAATCATGCAAGCATCAAAAGACGAAGCGACAAAAGAAAACGTGGCGCAAGATGCGACCACCCCTAAAGTAGCTTCAGAAGAAGAAAAAGTTAAAATAGAGGGTTCATTTACCTGGTTGGGTAAGAAATGGGCGGACTATTTGTCCAGCTAAAGTTTTTAAATCTTTGTTTTGCACTAGTTTCATATCCACATAGTTAGGTAACTTGTAAATGTGATGTTCATAAATAAATCACTTACATGAAACAATGTTTTATTTGAACATTATTATGCTAGTTTGGCTTGTTGATAGTCAATTTGAATGGAAAATTTGGGAGTCAAGTTATTCCATTTTGTAAAATGCACTTCTATTTTTAGTTTGAGAAAGAATTTTAAACCTATTGTATGAGTAGTTTCAACACATTTCGTATGTTCCAAATGTGTTAAGCACTCAAGTTATACAAGTATTCACTATGTGAAAGTTGTTTTGGTTCATTTGGAAAAGTATTTTAGGATCTTATCCTTGACAAGGATTTTGCAGATGAGAGCCTTGGAATTCTTCTTGGGAAGGATGTTGCTATGGATGGCCATAGTGACATGGACAAGCCAAGAAGAAAATTGAACTTGAATTCTTTGGTTAAGTTGTATTTCAAGTTCAGCTTGAGAAAAAGCCAAGACAAGTACAAGTCAGGGCACTAAAAATATCAATTGGATCGAGTTTTAAAAATGAAAGAGTTGTACATTTAAATGTTGAACAATTGAAAATGAACTTTTGGACACCAAAAGTTTTTCAGTGGGGAAGAGTGATCAGGAGCTCAAAATTTGCCCAAAAATCAATTGTCAGAATGGTGTGGAGCTTGAATGACCACGTAGTACTCATTGTCCTGAATCCATTGCAACTCATTTCGTGTGAAATGGATATTGTCTACTCCCAAAAACGTGATATGCTTGTTTTCCCAAACAGGAAAATTTGGTGCAGGAGCTGACAAGAACGCTGACTAAGAACTTGTATAACCTAGTCAACAAAAAGAATATTCCTTGAAATATTTCAAGGAATATCCTCAAAATATTCCTTGTAGGTGGTGACAAGTGTCGGGTTTTGATTGGTCCATGTCTATGGGTACAGGCCAATCAGGAGGAGACACGTGGCTAATTCGAAGGCCACCACGTGTCCTCCTAATGGTCGATAAAAACTTTTTGGCAAAGACAGGTCGGAGGTCGGGGTTGAACTCGTGACCTCCCATACAACAGTGGCAAGGTTTACTATTGTGCCCGCATGATGGTTCTTAACTATCAATTGTCGTGAGTTGTATTTAAGTTTTGTTGACCAACAGGTTGTGGGGAGATAACCAGTGTAACCATCGGTGACCCTCCCATGTGGCCACCTTATCTGCAACTTGCAAACAGTTACGTTCACCACCAGCACTAACTGTGAGTCCAATAATCCATGTGAATGTGCTCCACTAACCACGACATTTTTTGTGATCGTCACGTAACTGCCAGACACTAACTGTGTCATGTGACTGGTAGGGTTGGCATTTGTTGTGATTGCATAAGGTTTATAAGAATTTTTAACGGTGCTTTGATACCAACTTGATCTGAATTTGGAATATTATATTTTGTGATAAGATCCTCATCATAATATAAAAATGTGCTTGAGGTTTTGTACTCCAAAAATAGCAAGTAAAAACATGAGTTTTTATGTGTGTTTACTTAAGTTAGTTTCTTAATACATGAAACTTGTTAGGGTCCTATAATAATAGGATTCATAATTTTGAATTGGCTATGGTTAGTATTGTACATACTTTTGCTTTCTGCAAAATGTTTTCCATATTAAAAATTAAAAAATGTAAAGAAGGTATGTCCTAAAAGAATAATCAAAGGAAAAAAAGAAATAAAACAGATCATGAAAGTGTGCAAATTCAAATGCCGCTACTTTTTACTTTACTATGCAAAATAAGGTTGTGTGCATCATGTAAGAAATGCCACAATCCATGATGGTCAAATAGCTTAATCTTGACTCATTCATGTTTTAAATTTCATGTTAATAAATAGAGAATGAATATCTAGCCAAACTATTTAATCTTGGCAGATCAGTAGTTCGGTAGAGAACAAAAATGAGCTCATCAATATAGTTTGAGCCATTGGAAGTTATAAGGTTAGAATTAGATAGTTTTCTTGTTAAAAGAAAAGGAAATAAAGGGTCAGCAAGCTCAAATGCACCCAATGGAATGAAGAAAAAATGTTAGGATAAATAAAGGGTAAGTAGAAGAAAGGTTGCGAATGCACAAGGTTTCTGAGTCAAAAGTATATTTATCATGCTTAATCTTATGTTTCATGTGCAGGAGGAAATGTGAGAAAGAAAGGACATTTACCAAGTTTGTTTACTAATTTCCCCTCATTTCACTACACCCCCACATAATTATTTGCTAATTTCCCTAGTATCCCTTCATTTCTTATAAAATACCCTTTTCCTTCATTTTGACCTTCACCCCTTAGTTTCACACATTTCCCTAGAAATTTCCCTTGAAAATCATCCCCCTTCCTAAAAACTCTTTACCCTAGTGTGAAACCCATTCCCCATTACAAATATTACTTTCCCCCTTTATTAATTTCCCTATTTCCCTTCAAAACCCACAAAAAACCCTTTTATCCTAAGTTTTGCTATACCCCCACATTATCTAATTAACATTCCCTGCTTCATATTTTCCCTGATACCCTTGTTAACCCACCAACCCTGGTGCAGTTAGAAAACCCTACCACATAACCCATGGTCCCACCTTATTTACCGACTGCTCATACTAAAAAACACGACATTAGGCACTAATTAATTTTAATTATCTGTAATTAAATCCCAGGGCTCACCAAATTACTTTCCCGATTCCATCTGTTCAACTCAACTACATGATAGCCCTTCAATCTCCTACCCCCAGATCTGATGGTGTACAACCATATCATGCGGACTCAACGTCCGATCGATAACTGGTGAGCCCCAGTATTGTAGCAATAATGCTACAACTCCTGGGGTTTCTTGTCTCTTAATTTTATCAACCCGGTAGTTCGTACAAACTTGGAAGCGGCGGTGCTATATGCACAAGTACTAGCTCTTGTCGCAGCTGTCACTTGATCAGCTGGCACAAGTCCGCTAGG
>APFE031105806.1:24546-84480 GCA_000404065.3 Pinus taeda | reverse complement strand
GTTTTCCCAAAATGCAGCCTTCGCATAGGCTGTCCGGTTTCTCTATCAATGGTAATCCTTTCACCATTCCTTTTCTGCTTAACAAGTTTAGACCTCAAAAATTGAGATGTCCAAATCTCAAGTGCCACAACCAATTTTCATCCTTTGGCACACTTTGGAAGGCCTCTTGGGTAACTGCTGCAATTTCATTTTTGTTTTTCAAATCTGCCCTGATCCTGAGAGGGAACATCCTGTTCCTTGTCATCTTCACTTCAACAATGCATCGCTTGCTGGGTGGTATATCCATGATGGTACACACATCATTCACAAAATAAACATTGTAACCCTTTTGAACAAGCTGTCCAATACTCAAGAGGTTACATCTCATTCCGGGGACATAATAGACATCTACTATGGTTTTCCTTTCTCCTTGCCTTGTAAATATTTTTACCTCCCCTTTTCCCATAACAGACACTTTGCTATCAGTTCCTAGTGTGACCTCTGATTTCATATTTTTATCTAGGGCAGAAAAGAGAGCTATATTCCCTGTCATATGGTTGCTGCAACCTGAGTCTAAAAACCATATGTCTTCACTATTTGTTTCAGCCATGTTACAAGCTAACAATACATTAGTTTGGCTGATGTTTTCTCTAGTGACATTTGCATTTTGTCTATTATTCATATCATGCTGCTTCTTCCTACATTCACTGGCATAATGCCCATATTTTTTACAATAATAGCATTGGACATTGGATTTTTCATACCTTTGTCCTTGAGCATGATGTTGTTCTCTTTGTTGGCTGCTGGCTTGGCCTTGGTTCTGATTTGGATTGCTGCCTCTTCCTTGAGCATTTGCTGGACTGTTCCTTCCACCTCTGTTCTGGCTTCTGCCTCTTCCTCTCTTGTTTCCTCTGCCTTGACCTCTTCCTCTTCCAAAGGACATCTGGGTCTTAAAGGCTTGCTCTAGAGATGAGTTCTGATTCTTACTCAATCTCTGCTCATGTGTTATCAGTGATGCATGTAGCTCATCAACTGAAAAGCTTGAGAGATCCTTTGTCTCTTCAATGGTGGTGACAATAGCATCAAACTTTGAGGGTAAGACCCTCAGTATTTTTTCCACAATCCTCCTATCTTTCAATGGTTTCTCCATGAGTCCTCATCTGTGTGACTAGACCAATTACATGTGTGAAGAATGAGTCAATATTGTCTGACTCCTTCATGTTGAGATTCTCAAAATCTCTCCTCAACAACTGTAGTTTTGTTGTCTTCACTTTCTCCATGCCTTGATAGGCTGTCTTGAGGGTCTCCCATGCCTCATTGGATGTCTTAGCTACTGCTAACCTTGGAAACACACTCTGGTCTACTGCTAGATACAACAACACACGGGCTTTTGAGTCCTTCTTCCTATTGCTCTTCAGCAGATCCTTCTCTGCTAGAGTTAGACTATTAAACCCATTTTCATCTGCTGGTTCATCAAAACCATCTTCAACTATTTGCCATAAATCTTGAGAGGCAAACAGGGCTTTCATAGTTATTGCCCAGTAGTCATAGTTCTTCCCATTGAACTATGGGAGCTGGGTGTTAAACATACCCATACCAGTGCTACCAGTGCTTGTGTTGGCCATTCCTTGCATCTTCAGCTATGCTTCAACTTCTTGACTGTGTATTTAAAAACAACTCACTACTGCAACCAAAAGAACTCCTCCCTTCAACTTCTTTGTCTCCTACAAAGAGCCTAAGCCTGCTCTGATACCACTGTTGGGTATTTTTGCTTCTGTTTGGGATGGGAAAATACCAAAACCATACAATATAAAACACAGAGGCTATGCTCTGTTTCCTTTGCTCCAAGATCTTTTACATAGAGAAGTCTTTTTAAAAATTAATTACACAGGACAAAGTATTTCACCACCATAAAATTTCCATTCATTAAACAAAACATTTACATATTCATCCTCTTTCACTCAGAGGGATTCACCAAAACACTTTCACGAAAGTTACTCTGCCTCCTATGAAATTTTACACCTCTGTATGTAAATATTTCATTTACATTCACTGCTGTGTGAAAACAAAAAAAACTTACAGGGAGTTACAGATTTACCTTTTCACTGCTGTGAAACAATACATGGTTTTGAAAACAAAACAACCCACTGGTTTTCTTCATTTACTTTCTCCTCCTGCACTGCTGTGCAATCTTACATTACAGATCAAAAACTTTACCCTGCTGCATAAAATCTTTTACATCTGTGCATTCCTCCCCTGCAATAAAATTAATCTATGCGTTTTTCATTCGCTGTTGCAAATTTTCATTTCATTTTCACCGTGTGCATTTTTCATGCTCCAAGGGTCACAACAATTTTCATATGCGATTACCTTATATTTTTACAATGCCCATGGGTGTTTTGTTTTCATGACAAAACATAGGGTCAACGCTCTATATTAAAACATATATAAAAAAAATAAAAATAAAATTTACGCCCATACATTCGTATTTAAATCGCCGTAAATAAAATTAAAACTCTACCAAAATAAATGTCAGCCATTTAACAATAGGGATGGGCAAAAACGTATGATCCACACCGTATTAATTTTAAATAAGGCCCGTATGTACTTTCCTTAATCGCACGACGGAGAGGCTCAGCATTAATCCAACGGCGGAGCTTTCACATCGGAAGACTTGTCTGACAGAACTTTAAACCATCATGCAGCTTCCTTAAATCGATGACGTTAAATACTGGAGGTAAATCAACGGGTGAAAATGATATCGGAAGAGGTGAGATGGGTGAAGGATACCTTCCGAAAAGTGCCTCTTGCTGATGTCAGGCCAGCATCATGGGTGTCAGTTTGTCAGTATCGGACCACCATCGTACGGAAACAACCCTGAGCCAAAAGTGGTGCGATATGATCCTACTGGTTTTGATTTACCGTGTGGTTTTATGCGCCGTTGACCTCTGACCCGTCCGCGGGCAGTGAAATTAGCTTCGATCGTAAGCAGTAGCGCTCTGCATAAAGGTTTGAAGCTATATATATATATATATATTTAAAGGATGTTGTGGAAGCAGAAAAACTTGGTGGAAAGACATCAACCTTCCTCGGATCCATCCATTCCCGGAAGTAAAAACGTCGCCATGTCGTTGTCAAGTTGCGGTGTGAGCGTCTCTAATCGAGTTCGTCAAAATTCACACTTAAATGGAGTTGGCAAAACAGGTTTTCTATTTGTGTAAGTAACGTGGACACCAACGGGACGAGTTATAATGCACATGTTTTGATCTCATCAACGCGCAGTTATTTAATATTTTTTCTCCAAAGGTCAATGCGAAAGAACCGCTACCCACTACTTAGACCGAGTTGATTACTTTTTAAAAACCAATAAAGCAGTCTAATCAAATGGATGTATGTTTTGCATCCTTGTCCAGTTCTAAAGTATTATAATTATTAAGTGCTTAGACTTAAGCAACCATTGGTTGTAACCACAAATAAGGTGATGTATAGGTTAAAGACAAATAAAATATGTATATCATAGACTCTACTGACTTTTCAAATGCCCCCATTCATGTGTCATTGCTTAACAAAGCCCTCTCAAATGTTAGACCAACAAATGCTGAATCGGGGAGTATTAAAGTTAGACCAACAAATGTCACCAGCCACAAGTAAAATATTTTAGAATCTCCTCGCCTATGAACAAATGAAATCAGAACCGGGGATTAGTTTTCGTTTTGATTTTAATTATCGATGAATTCATTACTAACTTTGTATTACTTTTGGTTTTGTATATATATATATCTGTTAAAGTTCAAATTATATTGTTGGGGAGAAATTTATTTTCCAACCCAAGGCTCTCAGAACTCATAATCGTCAAGCCTTTTCTAATTCTGATATCTTTCAAGATGTAACCTATTTAGTTCTTCACCTTTGATCATAATAGGGAAAGACAAAAAACATACCTTAACTCTATTACCCCTCATTGCGAGTTCGAAACCCTCCTCGGCATAGTTCTAAAGGAGAAATAATAGGAGTTGTTGATGCTTAATCATTAGGAATTAGGAAAACATTGTAAATATTCCAAGTAAGAAAATGAGAAAACGAAGGGACATTGGAATATGAAATCCAAGAGTCTCTGTCTCAATGTATATATCAATAATATTTTCTAATGCAAACATATCATTCACGAAGTTACCAATGCCTAGCCTCATATGGTATAAGAGTTACAAGGCCCCATTTAGTCTTTTCTACTCAGTAACTCCTCTCTCCCTTGAGAGAAAATTTGTCTTGATTCCCTAATCTACCCTCTGCAAACTGTGGAGTGTTAATTCTCTATCGGTGTGTAGGTTGACTTATCCCTTTGGAGTCTCTATGTGATGAACCTTCTTGAGCATCCTTGTGCATTAGTTCTATGTTGAAAGTCGTTGTAGCAGTCTTCGGAAATGTCTGACGCTGATTTCTCTCTTGAAAAATGCGTTAAATCTCTCAGTCTAGCAGCGTATAGTGTAGAAATGAGTGTGACAATGTATGGTGTAGGAATGAGTGTAGCAGAGTATGGTGTAACAACTAGTGTAGTGTTGTGTGGTGCAAATACAACATTGAATGATTGAGACCATGTAGGTTTGGAACTTGCATTGAAAGGTGCGAATTTAGTGTTGAATGATGCTCTTCATTATGCAATGAACTCCTCTCATACCCATTGCATGCATCGTTATTGTATTGTTATATGCATATGGTTGAACATATATTGCGTTGATGGTTGAGTATTGGAAGTCAGTATTGCTACTCTGGGTTGAAGACCATTGACATCTCTGTGGCTATTTAATTTATGGTATGTTCATACAATGAACCTTATGTACTTTGTGCATACTCTATGTTTGGTGCTCTATATGTGTTCGTTCTATATATATGTGAAGATTCGTATGTGTGTTAAATTGGTTTACATACATACTACAAGTCATTCCATATATTATATATGTGCTAGTATTTAATGTGAATGGATTCACCTACATGCATTGAATGGTGAAATAAATTTATATGTCGAATCATATTTGATGTTATTTTAAAGAGATCGTATGTAAAAATTATTACCTCGAGAAGTTGATGTATCAATTTTCCCCAATGGGGCCAACAAAATTTTGGCGCTTCATCTCCTAGGGTTAGGTTTTTGGATTTTTAGGGTTTTCCATTGTTTTTAAATAATAAATAGGCCTAAGAGGATCATTGTAACATAGTTCATAAGACATGTAGCCGCCACATTGTTTCTTATAGATAAGCCACCCTCACCTAAGCTAGTTTATTTCCATTCTACATGTAAACAATTTTTAGTACTTTGTTATTAATGAATTGAAGTTCTATTTTCAATGTAGCGATGTGTTTTTGTTTATATTTGTGTTTAATTTCATTCCTTCATAAATCTAGATCACTGGTATCAGAGTAGTTTGCTCTTTCTCTATTTTTTAACGCATGTCCCGAATGAGGTCAAGTTATAAGGATTTGGGACTTGAACTAGTTGAGTTTTTGTGAGAACACCCCCACAGACATTCACAACCTCCGATAGTTGAAGAAAATAAATACATGGGACCATGAGATCCTATCAAATAGTTTCCTGAAGAAGCTCTCGAGCAACAAAGGAATGAGATGATGGACAACTTATAGTGAAAAAGGGGTCGACTATCCCTCTACGTTTACAGTTTCCCCCTCTTGGAACTCTTTTTAAGATGTTGTAAAGGAACAATATCTCCCCGCAAGGAGCTATGAGGACAAGTACAAACAATGGACCACACCATGCTGTAAAGGAACCAAGATGTGGATGAGTTTGAAAATATTATTCATACTCTGTGCACGAAGTTGGGTATAAGATACTCTTAGTGACACTTGGTCCTCAATTACTACGTTTTTCTGCACAATACATTCATGAATAAATGGTGGACATCTCGTCACTTGGTGTAGCATACCAATATTCTACCATGACTGAACAAACATTTGAACAAAAGAAGCACGACTTTGGATTTGTGAATTAGAACATGCCCAAACCGTAGAAAAAAGGATAAGGCTAAGGTGGAGTGGCCCAGGAAAACCCATCAAGCTGCAAGTAAAGAATGACACTACAAAGAAAAATAAATTTATAGGAAAGTGGTGTGAGTTCCACAAGAACCCCACTCATAACACTGACAAATGAGTGCCTGCCAAGTGGTCATTAGTGGTCAAGCTGAAAGCTTCACAATTTAATGCATGTTCTGATTCTGAGTTAGAACGTGATATGGGGAGGTGTTAGGGTCCTATAGTTTATAAGATTAATTTATGATTATTTGTTGATTTTCATGTCATGAGATGTTGTAAATAATGGTTCATTCTACAAATTATTAAAAAAAAAAATACAAGATGAAAAAGGGAATTTAAAATAAAATTAGATATATATTCCAAAACATAATAAAAAATGAAGAAAAACCGTAGAAAAATTGAAATATGTGATGCTAGATCAACTGTTGCATTAGATGTTAACTAAATTGAGTTTAATTAGTTAAATCACAAATTTTAATCATGATTACCTATATTGTTAATAAATTTATTTTGACATGACTGTTTCGGCATATGTAATAAACACCGCACTATAATCAAGTACCATGATCTATCCCACCCATATCACCGATTTCCGATTATTTCAGACATTCTTTGCCCTCTGAAGTTTAATCAAAGAGGGCTGGGAGGGGGGGGGGTGGTCTGACAAGCAGATTCCATCAATCTCGCTCTAGCAACATGCCACCACCTCATCAATTTCAGATCCCCCTTTGCCTAAACCACTTACAACTCACCCCCCCTTCGAAATCCACCTTCCTCCTTCCATCTAATATCAGGTATCAAACCCGCTCCCTCCACTCTAATCTGCACCCACCAAGTGTCACATCCTTTACATATCATTCAACCATTAAGCAACTGTTTCAGACATAATCATTTCCAAATTAATTAAATCACTCTATTAAGCGAATAACTCTCAATGGTAAATGATATTTCTTATAAAATAAAGCAAAACACCATTGAATTTTCCTTTACTCTATTGTTCCACAACGTTGAATGACTAAACCTGCTACTATAGCTAGTTATCAAGCCTAACTATTTTCATCTGACCAACTCCCGAACAATTACAGTTTTACATTTCATTTATTTTCAACATGTCATGAAAAGCTAAATCGAAAGCCACAGTGGAAAAGCGTATGCTTCCCCCTGTAATTGACCTAGACCACCAGCCCTTAGTGGATCAACAATATAAATCTCTGAAAGCAATTGTGAGTTTGATCTCTACGAACACCACAATTGGTTAAAAAAAAACTATGTTGATCTCAATTATGAATTGAGTTTGTGGGACTCCTTCCTTCCCTTAATTAATTTTTCCGTAAACCCGTCATTTTCCAAAATTTGTCTCATGGTGTCATTTCAGGTACATACCCAGTCAAAGAGAAATTGTAGCCCAGAACAATGACATCTTCTTCAAAATTACCCCTGACTCCATATGTCATATGCTTTAGATCCAAAATCCAATCTCTCTTAAACCATTTTAAGTAGATTCCCTCATGGAACACTACAAAAACCCCACTTTTCCCCGTAGAGCCAACATTTTTGATATATTTTTACATGACAATGTCCAATTACCAAAAATAAACCCTCCTTATCCATCCTCATTGTTTCCTTAAATGAAAAAACAAGTAATTTCTATAGTTTCTTGTTTATTGGGATATCAAACCGATCAATGGGTGATGAAGCCATTTTAGGTTTTATATGAGTATCCTCAAAAGGAGAAAAAACTTCTGTCATTTTTCATTACAGTGAATTCTTAGCATAGGTCATCCATGAACAATTCCTCAAGTTTTCTATAGAAGGAGTCTTCAAGCATGCTTCAGTTTTAGTTTACTTATTCTTATTCCAGCAAGCAAATATATTTCAATTTCCACTACAAAAACTGGATGAATAGAGAAATGCATAGTGAGTGATTCATTGGATTTCCTTGGTAAGGAAGCATACAAATGAATTAAAATTAAGTGATTATGTGGACCAATTTTGTACATAGTTTCTTGCCTGCTTAACAACGATGTTGAACCTAGATTTGGACCTAAAATTAAGAGAATTATACATCACGGTGAACAAACAAAGATAGATTTCTCATACATGTATTAAAACTACACTGAGATTAGAGTGTATGGATGTGAATTTCCTCCATATAGGTTACCTAAATTTGTCCCTATAAGAATTTTTGCATTGGATTATATTATGCAAATGATAAATATGGGCAAGCTGCACTTTGTGGCAGCCAAAAAGAAATCTCAGCTCAAAATCAAAAAACAAGTTTGGCCTTTCATCTGTAATGCCAGGACAATAGCAAAAGAGGCATATCTTTGACTCAAACAAATGAAATTTAAACTCAGTTTCACTTGGTCATATGATCCTTTAGGAATAATCTCAAAGTTGAGAGTAGAGTAAAAAACTACTCCTTATACTCATACTCCCAAACCTGAAATTTGTAAATATATGAACCAAGATCAATGGCAATAAAATACATTGCAGGAGGTAGAAGAAAGGGTACTTTCTACTATGAAATCACAGACTCCTGTGCCACAGGAAAAGAAAGATAAGATACCAACGGAGGATTTTTCCCCTTCATTTTCATAAATTCAGGGGAAATAATTCCAAATATACAAAAAGAGGAAGACAACCAATCCAATAGATGAATCTTTGTAGGAATAAAATGTACATTCTACAATAGTCTTGGTAGGTACTTATACTTCTACTTTCCCTCGAAATGAAGACATTTTCATAGGGTCACCATCATCATCGGCTTCTTAAGAACCACTCGAAACATCTCAATCAAGAGAATTTTTCCATGATCAAGCTGAACCAAATATATTTTCAAGGTATAAGGAAATCAAAATGAAGAATGAAATTTTGAAAGGAACAACCTATTCTCAGTGCTGGAAGCAAACAAATTCATCACAACACAATCTTCTCTCTAATTTTGATACTAAGAAAGGAAAAATGCAGATAGATTTCTTTGAAGTTGAAGTTCATTTTCGTAAAATTGCAGAGGACTACAAAAATTCTATCTTTTCTTTTAACATTGACCAAATCCATCATATTGATTAGATGGATATGCACAAGAAAACAAGTGAGATTTTATATTCTACCTTGAAAAACTCAGCAATGGAAGCATCTAGACTCCAGGCTTCAGTCAAAAACATTCAGTCTCAATTAAAATTAGAAAAAATATCTTGTTTAGCTAAAGACACTAAGATAAAGTCTTTAGAGGTTTTAGTGATTAAACTAGGATATGATCCCAGTAATGTAAAATCTGCTTAGGAGATCATTAAGAGAAAAAATGTTGACATTGCAACCCTAAAGAAGTAGCTCAAATTTCCATCTACTGAAGATCCACAAACAAAGTGAGTTAGTCAACAAGAAAAGGAAAAAGAATTTATGTTCAAAATTATCATTGAACATAATGGACAAATTAAAGAAATGGAGACTAAAATAGAAAAAATACTAAAGGAGAAACAAAAATCAACTAAATTAGCATTCATTCCTCTCAGAATAATTCCAATTATAGGTACATCAACAACAAGGGCTTCTACTTCAACAACTACTACAACAGAGACACAGTCTACAGATACATCATGAGAATTAATCAGAGCTATGGAAGACTTGTCTATCAGAGGGAAGGTGATTGAAAATCTGAAAGCTCAACTTAATAATCTCCAAGAGAAAAAATTAAAAATTGATAATGTGTATTTGTCAAAATTTCAAAAAACTCACAGATTAACTTAGAGAATTGAGCTTTTAGAGAATGAACCTTCCATGGCACGAACAATTGCAAAAGTAAAGGAACACATCTCGGTAGATGTTAATGAAGTTATGATTGAAATTTGGCCTTCTATTGAAATTATTTTCAAACAAGAGAAATTGGTGCAAGAATTAGAAGAGTTTATAGAAGATATAAAGGAAAGTTTGGGTCAGAAACCAGGTGAAGCTACCGCCCTAATAAGAATTCTAAATTCAGACACAAAAGAAGAAGTAGAAGAATATGAGATTGTAGACAGAACTAAGACAATTGTTGAGGTAAGAAGAGTTCTTACAAAAAGGAATTTAATGCTACAGTTAGAGAGTAAATATCATAAATTGGAGGCTAACATTAAAAAATTCCACAGAAATTTCAATATACTTCATCAAAAGGTGCTTCTAGGTTTAAATGGAATGGGAGATAAATTAGTTCAAGTAGAGAATTATCAACAAAATTTATATTCGATAGCAAGAGATAAATCCAAATTTTCCACCATAAATGGAACGATTACAAGGAAAGATTACATGGAAGGTTTGAAGTTCGACTTACTTATCAACCATGAAATAAAATGTCTGTTTATAGTCAAGCCCACTTTCCAGAAATATACCGAGGTGGATGAAACCTATAGAAATTTAATCAAGTTCTCCACCCTACATGAAGACAGATGGGATAAATTATGTCAACCTCTTGAGCAAAAAGTTATTCATCTTCAACAATAAATAAACAACATTTTTAGTCCAATTCATAATTAGAATCCTCGAAATCAGTTCCAAAGAGTTTTAGCAGTTTAATTTTCCTGTATTGTTCTATTATATTTTTAGACAATTTTTTTAGGATATTTTATAGAAACATATTGATATTCAAAATCAATATATTTTTACGAAATTGAGTAAATACATAATATATCAAATTACAAAGGTTTGGAACTCATATGAAGAAAGAAGATCCTTGATGTAGATTTTTGCATGTAATGAAGTGACCAATTCAATTAATACGGAATTTTGTTATGGGATTCCTGTGTTAGGCAATTGGTGAAGTTTCCTCTCACGTAAAATTATTATTTTCCCAATTTTCCACATGTATTTCTATCTCTATTGTTTAAAGAATATTAAGGGATGAAATTGTTTGAATACACTATGGTCTAGCTTATAAACAATATTCATGTTTTCACTCTGATATTAAGTATATAATTCATCCTAGCATGCTTTATATTTAATTGAATCTAAATATTTTCATCCCATTCACCCCACAAATGCTTGAAAGACCCAAAATCTTACCTACATTTCGTTGTTACATCTATTCTATCATTCTTGTATTTGACCACCTAAGACTTATGACTCCATTACCTAATGGACTGTCCATTTAGTTTCAACCAAATCTTTGAAAAAACCAAACTCAGAACTCAATAACTAGCCTAATATCTCAAAACAACAAATATAAATCCAATAGAGAGATCCCTCTCTGAAGCTGGAAGGGCTAGATCTTAGATTGGCAAGCGGTTTTGTGGTTACCTCTATGTTTCACTCACAGCCTTGGAAAATTATATAGTGCTAACATTATGGTGACAATAATGGGGAATTTAGACAAATCTTACATAAATTGAAATTTTCCTTGACTATGAAATAGATGTTATTAAGGTTGTTTTCCTCCTAAATTTTGTGCATATTTCTATCTCTAAATAACCTATTGTAGATCTGGCTCTTAGAAAGATATAGACTAGATCTCATCTGGATCTTAAACCACCAAAAATTGTAGATAGTCCTGAAAAATTTATCAAAAATAAGAGTTTTACTCACAGCCAAGCAAGTAATATCCACTGCTCAGAGGTAATTCTCTCCCTGAAATTATTTTAACTGTAGAGGATATTGAATTTGATTTACCTTTTGAGCATATCCTTTTCCATCCCAAGTCCAACAACTTTGTACCTGAGACAATTTTTGATGAAAGTATTTTGAACCACATATCTCCAAGTGTTAACCTATTAATCCGGACTCTGATGATGATGTCATAAAATAGTTTAATAAGCTTGAAGTTTTGGTGAACGAATTAGATCAGGCTGTTCATTAAAATATTATTCATCAATGATCTAAATCTTCATATTTTTCTTGTTTTTCCTCAGCACTAACCCCGTTGGTGATTCCCCCTATTGCTATTTCCCCTTCAGCAATTCCCCCCATTACCATTGTACCCATTTCATCTCCTATCCCTACCACCACTACACCAACACAACAAAGTATAATCTTGCCCCATTTAATACCCCCCATATCCATATCTATTGTGGTTTCATCTTCTTCCCATTCTGATTTAATTATCATGGAAACTTGTTATGCCCCCTGGTATTACCTGGAGAACTTAGTGCCATTCGATAAGATGTTCAGAGCCGAATACCTAAATTTGATGGCATAGGGCCAATCACTGATCAACAACATATAGACATGATGAATGATTATTTATATTTGTAGTAAATTGATGAAGATGATGTGAAGATGAGACTATTTGCCCAAAGTCTAACATGAGAAGTTAAGAAATTTTTTAAGGCATTGCAGGTTTCCTCTATCCGAGATCTCACACACTTTCACCAAGCTTTCCTCACAATATGGGAAATAAAGAAGAATCCTCTCCAAATCTTGACTGAATATGAGAGCATAAAGGGAGCCCCTAGTGAAACAAGACTATTGTGCGATATTCAGTAACATTTACGATTCTATCCCAACTAGAATACAACCCCCACCAAGACTAGCTCTGATCAAGTTTCCAGATAGTTTTGATCCAGATAGGTCTTACCACGTGAGGGAGAGAAATCTTGCTACCCTTGAGGAAATGTAAAGGAATGTAGTGAGTGTGGAAGAAAATTTGTTGGAAAAGAGATCTGTATTAAACGCTGAGAGGAGAGTCACTATTGAAGAAGAACCTATTTATTCCTCATGAGATGCTAAGTTGAATACCTTAGTTAAAAAAATGGAGAGAATGATGGAAAGGATAAGTTTAACTGATAGGGATCCTCCAAGGGAAAATCAAGATGGCCCTCAAATTAGAAATCCTAGTTTTAGGAGAAGTCCAACCCAAGTTAAATAGAGAGAACAAAGAGGCCGAATTGATCAATAATAGATTAGACCTCCATTCTAAGAGAATTATGCAGATGAAGAAGTTGAGTTACTAGAGGATTGTGAAGAAAATCAAATAAACTTATTTGGGGAAAGTGAAATTGACCACATTTTCCTAACTAAGGAGGAGCAAGATTTTTTCTTGCTATCACATCCAAAAGTCACCCCTTCAGAGTCAGATGAGTATAGGCAAGCATACCAAAATGCTATCATGGAGGTGTAGAAGTAGTACAATTTGAGGAGTAAGAAGGCCACTGGAACTTCTCCCAAGAAGATTAAGAGTGACACCCCTTCTACGAGTCAACCAAAATATGATTCTCAAAAGGGACTTCTAAAATACAAGATGTAAATATCAAACAAATAGATAAATCTCATACATATTTTGATACTGAAAATGAATTGGCCAAGGTAAAAATTCATATTCCTCTAACATAATTGATTAACAAAAATGCATATAGATCTCATGTCATGGACTCTCTAAAGATAGGGGAGGGGACAGACACAGTCAACTTAACTGATGACCAACCCGAGTTATTTTTTAGTCCTCAAAATGAAGGAAAGTCTCAAGATGGTAGTGTGCCACCTTTCTATACAAGTTTGAACATTCATGACAATATTCTGCACAATTCTATGCTTGATTCTGGTTCTTCACACAATCTTATGCCTAAAGCCATTATGGAAAAGCTAGGATTAGACATAACAAAATACCCTACAAATATTTATGAGTTACTCTGGCCCAAATACAAGCAAAGTGTGTGGTAATGTATATTGTAGTAGCAGACATACATCTCAACTATGGAATGTTACTCTCAAGATCATGGGGAGCAAAGTTACATGGTACTTTGCAGATGGAAAAGAAGGTTATATAGGGAAACATTAATCAAATATATGGTTAGCAGCCATGACAAACCAAACAATTACCCCCTGTATTCCATGTATTCAAATATGGACTCCTTTATTTTGTATGATGACAAATGTGTAGACGAGGAAGTGTCACACTTGGAAGTTGAATTGAGCAACACAGAGGAGATAATATTGGATGCTAGGAAACAAGATAAAGAGGTTAAATCCCTTTGGAACATGGATTTTTATGGGGCCATGGGAAAGGAAGGAGTAGGGGCAGGTGTTTGGATCTCAAAATTCACAAATAGGTATAGAAAATGGACATTCTTACAAGCTTAGTCTCTAATGTACAAATAATATAGTTGAATATGAAGCACTAATTTTACGACTACGACTTTTCAAGATGTTGGTAGCTAAGAGGACTTGTGTACATGGGGATTCCAAACTCATTAATAACCAAATTGGAGGCAAGTACTCGACTAAACACCCTAGACTAAGGGCCTACAAAAATGAAATTTTACATTTCTGCAATGTTTCCTGAATATCAATTGTCTCTTATTCCTAGAGTGAAAAATATCCTAACTGGTGCTTTGGCTATTTTATCCAGTACTTGTAGGATGCCATTCCATCCCAACAGAAAATATGAGGTTGAAGTGAAACATAGGCCAGCTGTCCCAGATAATGTGATATATTGGCAGGTTTTTGGTAGCGATAAGCAGGTAGATTTTTTTTACATTTAAGAGAAGAGTTTGAGAGTGTACATATTGATGCAGATAATGATGTATATGGGAATATAAATGAAATGGCATTCAATGAGATTGAGGATAATCGTGAGGATCTGGAGGTTCTACAATTGAAAGACAGTGTGTTACGAAGAGGATTGGTTCCATTAGAAGAGTTGTTTGATTTTAACGATGTAGCTAAAAATAAAAAAATAAAAAGTGTAGGAGTTGAGGTTGAGGATTGTAATATAGGTTCTGATGAAATTCATAAGATTGTAAATCTCTCTAATTCCTTGCCTCCCAAATAAAAACATAAGTACATTTATCTATTAAAAGTATTTTATGATGTGTTTTCTTGGAGCTGTGAAGCTCTAAAAGAATATGATACCAACATCATACAATATACCATTCCCATAAGAGAAGGCGAAAAACCCTTCAATCAATAATTAAGGAGGGAAATCTAGTTTTGCTATCTCGCATAGAAAAGGAAGTTAAAAAAATATTTGATGCAAAAATTATTTTACCCTTAATATTTTCAAACTGGGTGTTTAATCTAGTGCCAAGAATGAAAAAGATAGGACATGTAATGCGCTGTATGGATTTCAGGAATCTAAACAAAGTTTATCTCAAGGACAACTACCCTCTACCTAAAATGGATCATATCTTATAGAAAGTAGTTGATTCTAGCAGAATTTGTTTACTGGATGGTTTCTTAGTATATAACTAAATTCTAGTACATCCTGATGGTCAACACAAAACAATGTTCACTACACCTTGGGGGACATTTATGTATGTAAAAATTCCCTTTGGCCTTATGAATGTAGGGGCCACTTTCTAGAGAGCAATGGATATTGCATTCGCTAATGAGAAGGATAGGTTAATTGTAATTTACCTAGGTGGCACTACTATATTTTCCAAATAGATGAACATCACCTACTACACTTGAGGAAGATTTTTGAAAAATGCAGGAAATATGGTATTTCCTTGAACCCAAAAAAATATATTTTTGTTTTAGATGAAGGAATGCTACTTGGTCACATTATTTCAAAATAAAGTATCGAAACAGACACCAACAATGTTGAAGACATAAGGAAGATTGATCCACCTAGGAACAAGAAAGAAATTTAGTCTTTCATCGGTAGAAGAAGCTGAGTTACTAGAGGATCGTGAAGAAAATCAAATAAACTTATTTGGGGAAAGTGAAATTGACCACATTTTCCTAACTAAGTAGGAGCAAGATTTTTTCTTGCTATCACAATCAAAAGTCATCCCTTCAGAGTCAAATGAGTACAAACAAGGATACCAAAATGCTATCATGGAGGTGTAGAAGCAGTACAATTTGAGGAGTAAGAAGGCCACTGGAACTTTTGCCAAGAAGATTCAGAGTGACACCCCTTCCACCAGTCAGCCAAAATATGATTCTTAAAACGAACTTCTAAAATACAAGATGTGAATATCAAAGAAATAGATAAATCTCATGCATATTTCGATACTAAAAATGAATTGGCCAAGGTAAAAATTCATATTTCTCTGACATAATTGATTAAAAAAAATTCATATAGATGTCATGTCATGAAGGCTCTGAACATAGGGGAAGGGATAGCCACAATCAACTTAAATGATGACCAATCTGAGTTATTTTTTAGACCTTAAAATGAAGGAAAGTCTCACGATTGTAGTGTGCCACCTTTCTATACAATTCTGAACATTCATGACAATATTCTGCACAATTTTATGCTTGATTCTGGTGCTTCACACAATCTTATGCCTAGAGCCATTATGGAAAAGCTAGGATTGGACATAACAAAATACCCTACAAAGATTTATGTGTAGACATACATCTCAAGTATGGAATGCTTCTCTCAAGATCATGGGGAGCAAAGTTACATGGTACGCTGTTGATGGACATGACGTATGCTACCATTCTTGTTTTTTGTCAGCAAAGAAGGTTATATAGGGAAACATTAATGAAATATAATATTTATAGTTATAAATAATAAAAATATTGATAGCTATGTTATAATACATATTATTAAATAATAATAGTAACAATTTTTATCAAATTGATTGTTAATGAGTTATTCATTAATTAATACTATGACGTTATAAGGGATTAATTTATTTTATTTTTATGAATTAATAATTTACTAATAGTTTTATAATAATTTAAGTAATAGTGATTAGTGATAGTTATAATTTTTTATAGTTAATAATAAGTAATTAGTCATAGTGATAATAATTACTTAATCATAATAATAATATTATAAATAATATATCTTTATATTTTTTATTAATAGTTACTTATAAATAATAATTAAAGTTATTTTGATAGATTAATAATATACATAATACATAATCAATAATAATATTACATATTAAAACTTTTTGACTATTTTATTATTATAATAATTATTAATTTCGGGATATTACTTTTAATGTTTTTGATTGATTATTAGGAGTAACAGAAAAATAAAAGAACTAGGTCTTGCTAAATAACCTAGAGGAAAGGGAGGGGAGAAAGTTACCTATTTATTAAATATTAATTTACCAAAAACTAAATATTTGATAAAATTAATTATTAAGCAACCGACCTTAATTCTTCCTTAAAACAAAACAACTCACTTCATAACTATTTAAATCTCGTAATTAAGCTTTTCTTCTATCAACATTCAAAATAGTCCTGATGATGGATCCCTTTTGGGATTTGAAATGTTGACAAAAAAATGGACTCCTTTATTTTGTATAATGATGAATGTGTAGAGGAGGAAGTGTCACACTTGGTAGCTGAATTGAGCAAGACAAAGGAGATAAAATGGATGCTAGGAAACAATATAAAGAGGTTAAAGCCCTTTGGAAAATGGAATTTGATGGGGCCATGAGAAAGGAAGGAGCAGGGGCAGGTGTTTGGATCTTAAAATTCACAAATAGGTATAGCAAAGGGACATTCTTACAAGCTTACTTTCCAATGTAAAAATAATATAGTTGAATATAAAGCACTAATTTTACGACTACAACTTTTGAAGATGTTGGGAGCTAAAAAGGCTTGTGTAGATGTGTAGACTAAGGGCCTACAGAAATGAAATTTTAAATTTCTACGAATGCTTTCCTGAATATCAATTGTCTCTTATTCCTAGAGGGAAAAATGTCCTAATTGGTGCTTTGGCTATTTTAGCTAGTACTTGTAGGACGCCATTCCATACCAATAGAAAGTATGAGGTTGAAGCAAAACACAGGCCAGCTATCCCAGATAATATGATATATTGGTAGGTTTTTGGTAGCGATAAGCAAGTAGAAATTTTTTACAATTAAGAGAAGAGTTTGAGAGTGTACATATTGATGTAGATAATGATGTAGATGAGAATATAAATGAAATAGTGTTAAATGAGACTAAGGATAATCCTGAGGAACTGGAGGTTCTACAATTGAAAGACAGAGTGTTACCAAGAGGATTGGTGCCATTAGAAGAGTTGTTTGATTTAAACGATGTACCTAAAAAGCCAAAAATAAAACATGTAGGAGTTAAGGCTGAGGATTGTAATATAGGTACTGATGAAATTCATAAGATTGTAAATCACTCCAAGTCCTTGCCTCCCAAAGAAAAACATAAGTACATTGATCTATTAAAACTATTATATGATGTGTTTTCTTGGAGCTATGAAGCTCTAAAATAATATGATACCAATATCATACAACATACCATTCCCATCAAAGAAGACAAAAAACCCTTCAATCAAGAATTAAGGAGGGTAAATCTAGTTTTGTTACCTCACATAGTAAAGGAACTTAAAAAAATCATTGATGCAAAAATTATTTTACCCTTAATCTTTTCAAACTACGTGTCTAATCTAGTGCCAACAAGAAAAAATACAGGAGTGATAAGGCACTGTATGGATTTCAGGAATCTAAACAAATTTTATCTCAAGGAAAACTACCCTCTACCTAAAATGGATCATATCTTATAGAAATTAGTTGATTCTAGAAGAATTTGTTTGCTGTATATAACTAAATTCCGGTACATCCTCATGGTCAACATAAAACATTGTTCACTACACCTTGGGGGACATTTATGTATGTAAAAATTCCGTTTGGCCTTATGAATGTAGGGGCCACTTTATAGAGAGCAATGGATATTGCATTCACTAATGAGAAGGATAGGTTAATTGTAATTTACCTAGATGACACTAATGTATTTTCCAAACAGATGAAGATCACCTTCTACACTTGAGGGTGATTTTTGAAAAATGCAGGAAATATGGTATTTCCTTGAACCCAAAAAAATATCTATTTGGTTTAGATGAAGGAAAGATACTTGGCCACATTATTTCAAAATAAAGTATCAGAATAGACCCCAACAGAGTTGCAGCCATAATGAATATTGATCCACCTAGGAACAAGAAAGAAATTTAGTCTTTTATTGGTAGGATAAATTTCTTGAAAAGGTTTATTCCAAACCTCGTCAAGATATTCAGAGCAATAAAAAACATGTTGAATAAAGACTCTAAGATAAAATGGAATAGTGAGGCTAGAAAAGCTTTTAGTGAGGTAAAGGTAGCTTTGAAAACTGCTCTTGTTTTAATTAGCCCTCATTTTACTAAAGATTTCCTAATTCTCTTTTGCATTTGAAAACACCATTGCAATAGTTTCATTGTAGAAAAATAGTGAGGGACATGAACAACATATATCTTTGTTCAATAGAGATTTAAGAGATACCTCTTTAGATTACAATATCGTTGGAATTAAGTGATTAATAAATTCAAATATTATGTTTGCAATCATGCTTGTAAAGGAACAACATAAGAATCAACATGATGTTTGTTCAGGTTATGAGTCTCAGCTTAAAGATAGTTTGAGCTAAGAGGTAGAAACTTTTCTAGTTCCATTTAAAGAACCCAAACATCTTACTCATAAGCAGAGAATGCAATATGAATTACAGTTTGTGCTTAAAGCTCCTCTTCCTAATGTTAGAACAAATTAATTCAATTCAATTTTGGAAATTAACAGTTATAGGGATACAAGTCACTATTGGAGAAAGTCAGTGTTACATTCTCTTGTATTGTGTCCCCATTTGATGTTAAAAATAGTTTGGAAGCCTCTTTTCAAGTGGAGAGGAAACCTATTTGTTTTCATATCAAAGCCTTTTTTAAAGTAGTGTCAAAGCATTTAAGGGAAACTTATGCATTAGGGCAAAGTGCTAATCAATGGAAACATCATTTAATAAATGAAGAAACAATGATTCAAAAAAATCAACAATGAATTCAATACTTTCAAAGTCAATCTAGGATGCAACAATTGTCACCTTACAGTTTGCTGGGTTTATGGTAGCAAGTTTACTTAGTTATCATGAATCAGTATAATATAGCTAGTTTGATGTCAAAAATATCTTTGTTGTCTCTATCATTCCGCAATATAGATTGTTAATACATATCAATGGTATTGAATAATATCCTGTAGAGAATGTTTTCAAAGATGATTATGAATCACTAACCCATGGTATTTCGTGGAAAGGAATCAATTACCATGTTCATAACAGGTTGATTAACCATCATCGCAAGTTGTGCATACTGAAAATTGATAGAATATGTCTCTTCTTCAAAATGTTCCATGGTCACCATCATCAGGGTCATCACTTGCAGGTGATTGATTGAATGTATTGGTACATTTTTCGAACAAGGAGGAGAGTGAGGGAGTTCTACCCTCATTTATTATTTGTCTAGTTAAACTTTTCTTGTCCAAAGGTTTTCAAGTGGAGAGGATTGATCTAGGAGGATCTTGTCGGATCAGTTATACAGTTCGGTGTCGTTGTCAGCATTTAGTTCGATGTCATTCAATTTTGACGGTGTTGTTTATGGTACAGGTTGTTGAGGTCATGTATGGTTTTCATGGTATTCAGTTGATATGGTTTGGAACCTGGTTGTAAAAATATGGTTTTTGTCCATTCTGCCATGATGTGGTCATCGACAAAGGTTTGTCGTCACAAATGTAGCTTGTGTTGACGATATGTATGTGGGTGAATGTCACTTTGTGACAAATGGTTGTAAATGGGTTTTTATGAACAAACTATGTATTAAAACCCTAAAACTACATCTAATCCTAACCAAAACCTAAGCCCTAACCGTATTCCAATTCAAACTAGGTGTTAAAATATATAAAACCTATGTATTAATTCTCAGCCTATTCAAATTACATTACAAAACTTTGCAAATATATTAACACATTAAAACCTAAATCTATGTGTTATCAACCCTTAGCATATATTAAAACATTACAAAAATATTGTAATAAATCCCATAGTCATAAACTATGTGTCTTAAACACGCGGGAGAAGACCGTGAGCGCGTTGCCATGTGAGCGGCCAGAGGAGGTTAGCATTGACCATGGAGAAATAAGTTGTCGGGCTTGAAAACCATGTAGAAGACTGTGTTGGAAGTGGCTATGTGATCAGATGTTAATGGCTCGAGTTCACCATAGAAAAAAACAGTTACCATGTAAGGTTGACATGTGAACAAAAGTTGATAACCGTTGAAGAATTGTTAGAGTAACCACCAGAGTTAGACCACTAGCTGGCAGGTTGTTGTTAGAGCGCAAGCTATTCACATGGCTGGTCAACCTCCTCCACCCGATCAGTAAGCCCCAATGATTTCAAATTTATTATAAGGTTTATTTATGGATTTTTTTTAGTTGTGTTCTAAACTAATGTGATGATCTTGTAAAGTGTTTTTAAGGTGTGAATACGTGCATGCACCGAGGCCGAAGAACCCATTTTAGATCAAATTCATTCCTAAACTTAGTGGAAGGAGTTTGAATGCACTTAGTGGGTTTTAAAAGGCAGTTTTCTCATTGAAGTGACAGAGAGTGGTTTTGGGTTTTTGTATGTAGGTTCTAGAGGTTATATTCTATTTTGTTTTTAGTGTAACAACAACATCCAGAGCCGGAATTGTGAACCGTGATATGCATTGGAAAGCTAGTTCAAAGAGCTATCCTTTGATAGTGACCAGAAGTGCTTGCATGCACATTCAATTTGGTTAAATTGTTGTGTAATCAACATATTTCGTTTCAATGCTAATAAAACAATCACCCATCTTGAAAGTGGACAAGGAGACATAGTCCATCAGGGACAAACTCCATAATCAATATTGTTTTCTGGTATCGTTGTGTTTTTGTTGTTCTCACTTCTGTTTTGCATCTTACTTATGTTTTATCAACTATCGTAAAGTCAATCTTCTTAAGCAGTTCTCACAATTTCAACACTTTCAATTAACATTCTATTCATTAATGGCATAATCAATTCTATTTCAGTTTTAACTTATGATCATTTCAGACCAAGAAGGCAATATTATTTCCAAATTTGGACGTCCACATAAAATCGTTACTGAAAATGTTGTTGCTTTCAAATCAAAGAGAATGTTTGATTTTTGGCACAAGTATCACATAAATTTAGGACACTCTACCACTTATTATCCCAAAGGGAATGGGTTAGCTAACTCTTCTAATAAGAGTTTAATAAACAATATAAAGAAACTATTGTAGGAAACTAAAAAATCCTAGCAGAAGAAGTTAGTTAATGCTTTGTGGGCTTACAGAATTAGCACAAAGAAGTCTATTGGAATGTGTCATTTCCAATTAGTATATGGATTAGATGTATTTCACCCTACTTCCTTGGGAATCCCTCTGCTAAAATTATTTCAGGAATCACAAGTGGATCCAAATGATATAAAGAGAAGGATAAATCAAACAATATAGTTGCAACAAACTATGGAGGAGGTCTACAACACAAATCGGATAATTGGGGACAAAATTAAGAAGATCCATGACATAAGGACCAAAGTAGATGACATCAAACTAGATGACCTTGTGCTGAGATGGAACTCAAGATATGAAGAGAAATTTAAGCATGGAAAATTTGATAGTCTATGGAAAGGACCCTATAAAATTGAAGTTTTCTTAGGTAACAATGCATTCTTGCTGACAAGCTTGATTAGAGAAGGACTGCCAGGAGGACCTATTAATGACAGACTACTCAAGCACTGTGTACCTCAAGAATAGATAATTTTTTCATTAAAAAAATTGAAAATATCATTTTATCATTTTACTGCAAGAGATAGGGTGGCTGACATAAGGAATTGAAGTCCGAAGGGAAGTTCCTAAGCTTTTGGTGAGTTGCTGCCAATATTTATAATAACAACAATTAAACAATTCAATTACAAAATAAGAACCAGATGCTCAATGGACAAAGGCTACTGATCTATAGTGTTCTTGACACGTCACAGGGAGGACTCCATCCCTATTGGAGCCATTGTTAGAGTCTTATAGCTTATAGCATCAACCTAAAAATTATTTCGAAGAGAAAATAAAATAAAAAAAAAAAGAAGAAAAGAAAAACAAAATGAAAGGGGGTATTTTAAAGAAAAATCTATATATATAATATATATATATATATATATATATATATATATATATATATATATATAGATAGATAGATAGATAGATAGATAGATAGATAGATATATCTATATATCTATATATATATATAATATATATATATATATATATATATATATATATATATATATATATAATATATTATATATATATATATATATAGTATATATATATATATATATATATATATATATATTATTATATTCAAAAATGATAAAAAAATGATGAAAAATCCTTAGAAAAAATAAAATGTGCGATGCGAAATCAAATGTCGCATTAGATGTTAAATAAATTGAGTTTAATTAGTTAAATCAAAAAGTTTAATGGTCATTAGATTAGTTGTTAATAAAGTTATTTTGACATGATTGTTTTGTCACATGTAATAATCATTGCACTATAACCAAGCACCATGATCTATCCCACCCAAATCAATGACTCCCAATGGTTTCAAACCCTATTTTCCCCTATGACATTTAATCAAAGGGGGGGTATGAAAAGATATTCTATCAATCCTGCTTTAGCAATGTGTCACCCCTTCATCAATTTTGGACCCCCCTCCACCTAAACCACTTACAACTCACTCCTCCCTCCAAAATTTGTCTTCCTCCTTCCTGCCTAAAAATAATTATCAACCACTCTCCCTCCACTCCACTCACACCCACCAAATCTCACATCCCTTTACCTATAATTTAACCATTAAGAAACCATTTGAGATATAATCATTTCCAAATTAATTAACCAACTCCATTAAACAGATAAATATCAATGGTAAATGACCTCACTCATAAAATAAAGAAAAACCCCGTTCATTTATCCTTTCCTCTATTGTTCCATGTGTTGAACGAATAAACATGCTACTGCAACCAATTATCAAGCCAAACAATTTTCATCTTACGAACTTTCGGGTAATTACAATTTTCCATTTCATTTCTTTTCAACATGTCCTCAAAAGGTAAATCAAAAGCCACGGTGGAAAACCCTATACTTTCCCCTGTAATTGACCTAAACCACCAGCCCCTAGTGGAACAATAATATAAAATCTCTTAAACCAATTGTGAGTCTCATCTCTACGAATTCCACAATTGGTTAAAACAAAAATATGCTGATCTTAGTGATGAATTGAGTTTGTGGTACTCCTTCCTACATCAATTTGTCCTTTTGCAAACCCATCATTTCCTATAATTTGTCTCATGGTTCCATTTCAGGTATATACTAAGTCAAAGAGAAATTGTAGCCGAGAGCAATGAAATCTTGTTCACAATTACCCTTGACTCCATATGTCAAATGCTTGAGATCCAAAATCTAGCCACTGTGAAACCCTTGTCAGTAGATTGGCTCATGGAATTCTACAAAAACCTCACATTTCCCCATGACGCCAAAATTTTCAAGACATTTCTACCTGAGAATGTCCAATTTCCAAAAAAAAACCTTCGTTACCCATCTTCATTTTTTCCTAAAATGACAAAAAATGTCATTTCTATAGTTTTTTGTTTATGAGGCAACCAAACTGATCATTGGGTTGATGAAGCCATTCTAGTTTTTCTATCAGTGTTCTCAATAGGAGAAAAGCCTTCAGTCATTTTTCATTACAGTGGATTCTTAGTAGAGGTCTTCCATGAACAATTCCTTAAGTTTTCTACAGAAGGAGTCTTTAAGCATGCTCCAATTTTAGTTTACTTGTTCTTATTCCATCAAGAAGATAGATTTCAATTTCCACTATATAAACTAGATGACATGGAAATTCACAATCAATGACTCATTGGACTTCCGTAGTAAGGAACCATAAAAATGAATTCACATTTAGTGACTATGTGGACCATTTTTTATACAAAGTTTCTTGCCTACTTAACAATGAAGCTAAACCAAGATTTGGACGAGAGATTAAGGGAATTCTACATCTCAGTGAATAAACAAAGGCAGATGATTGGTACCTGTATCAATTTATACTAATATTAGAGTGTATGGATGTGAATTGCCTCCACATATATTGCCTAAGTTTGTTTCTATAAGAATTTTTGCAGTGGAGTATATTAAGCAAATGATAAATATGGATGAGCTACACTTTGTGACAACCAAAAAGAAATCTCATTTCAAAATCAAAACAGAGGTTGGGCCTTTCATTTGTAATGCTAGTACAACAAGAAAAGAAGCATATCTTCTCCTTAAACAAATGAAATTTAAACTCAGTTTCACTTGGTCGTATGATCCTTTAGCAATAATCTCAAAGTTGAGAGTAGAGAAGAAAATTGAACCTTACACTCCTACTCCCACACCTGAGATTGAGCAATATATGAATCAAGATCAATGGCAATAAAATACATTCCAAGAGGTAGAAGAATACATACTTTATACTATGACATCATAGACTCCAGTGTAAAAAAAAAAGCAGGATAAAAGACCAAGGGAGCATGTTTCCCCTTCAATTTTAGAAATTAAGAGTAAAGAATTGAAAATATACAAAAAGAGGCAGAAAGTAAATCCAGTAGAAGAGTATTTGCAGGAAGAAAATGTACAGTCTACAATAATATTTACAGGTCCCTATACTTCTACTTTACCTCAAAATGACGACATTTTCATAGGGTCACCATCATCTTCAGCTTCACAAGAACCACTAGAAACATCTCAATCAGGATAATTGGTCCATGATCAAGTTGAACAAAATATATTTGCAAGGTATAAGGAAATCAAAAAGAAGAATGAAATTATTTAAGAAGCAACCTCTTCTCAGTTTTGGAAGAAAATAAATTCATTACAACACAAACTTCTCTATGATTTTGATACTGAGAAAGGGAGAATGTAGATAACTTTCCTTGAAGATGAAGTTCCTTTACCTAAAACTACAGACGACTACAAAAAGTCTATATTTTCTTCTAGCATTGACCAAATCCATGCTACTAATCGAATGGATAAATAGGTGAAATGTTGTATTCTACCTTGACAAACTCGGCAATGGCAACATCTAGACTTCAGGCTTTAATCAACAATAATTAGTCTTAATTAAAATTAGAAAAACTATCTTCTTTAGCTAAAGACACTAAGATAAAGTCTTTAGAGGATTTAGTGAGTAAATTGGGATATGATCCCACTAATGTAAAAATTGCTAAGGAGATCATGAAGAGAAAAAATGTTGACATTGCAGCGCTAAAGAAGAAGCTCAAAATTCCATCTACTGAAGACGCACAAACAAAGGAAGTTGGTCAACTAGAAAAGGAAAAAGAAGATATGTTCAAAATTATCATTGAACATAATGGACATATTAAAGAAATGGACACTGAAATAGAAAAACAACTAAAGGAGAAAGAACAAATAACTAAATTAGCAGTCATTCCTCTCACAGCGGTACCAATTAGAGGTACATCAACAACATGGGATTCTACTTCAACAACTACTACAATAGGGACACAATCTACAAATACAACAAGAGAATTAATCAGAGTTATGTAAGACTTATCTATCAGAGGGCGAGAGATTCAAAGGCTGAAAGCTTATATTAATAGTCTCGAAGAGAAAAAATAAAAAATTGACAATGTGCATTTGTTAGAGTTTCAAAAAACTCACAGATTAACTTAGATAATTGATCTTTTAGAGAAATAATATGTCATGGCACAAACAATTGTACAAGTGAAGGAAAATATCTCGGTAGAGATTAATGAAGCTATGATTGAAATTTGGCCTTCAATTGAAATTATTTTCGAATAGGAGGAATTGATGCAAAAATAAAAAGAGACCATAGAAGATATAAAAGAAATTTCGGGTCAGAAACCAGGTGAAGCTACTACCTTAATAATAATTCTGAATTCAAGGACAAAAGAAGAACTGGAAGAATATGGGACTGCACAGAGAACTGAGACAATTCTTGAGGAAAGAAGAGTTCTTAGAAAATGGAATTTAATGCTACCGTTTGAGGATAAATGTCATAACTTGGAGGGTAGCATTCAAAAATTCCATGGAAAGTTCAATATACTTCATCAAAAGAGGATTCCATGTTTAAAGGGAATGACAGATAAGTTAGTTTAGCTAGAGGATGATCATCAAAAGTTATATTCCATAGAAGAGATAAATCCAAATTTTCCACCATAAAGGGAACCATTACAGGGAAATATTTCATGGAGGGTTTGAAGTTTGACTTACTTATCATACATGAAATAAAACATATGTTTATAGTCAAGCCCTCTTTCCAAAAATATCCTGAGGTTGATGAAACCTATAGAAAGTTAAACAAGTTATCCACCTAAGATGAAGACAGATGGGATAGATTATGTCAACTTCTTGAGTAAATAGGTATTCATTTTTAGCAATACAAAAACAACCTTTTTAATCGAAGTCATCACTAGAATCCTCGAAATTAGTGCAAGAGAGCTTCAACAGTTTAATTTTCCTTTATTGTTGTACTATTTTTGTAAACAATTTTTTAGATATTTTGTAGAAACATCTCGATATTCAAAATCAATATATTTTGATGAAATTTTATAAATACTTCATTTATCATAGTACAAAGGGTTCGAACTCGTATGTAGAAAGAAAATGCTTGATGTAAAGATGTCCATGTAATGAAGTGATCAATTCCATTAATACAAAAAGTTTGTTCCAGGATTCCCGTGTGAGGCAATTGGTGAAGTTTCCTCTCATGTAAGATTGTTATTTTCCTAGTTTTCCATATGGTTTTCTGTCTATATTTTTTAAAGAAGATTAAGGGTTGAATTTGTTTGAATACAATCTGATCTAGTTTATAAACAATATGCATGTTTTCACTATGATATTAAGTATATAATACATCCTAGCATGTTTTATATTTAATTGAATCTAAATCTTTTCATTCCATTCACCCCCAAAATGTTCGAAAGATCCAAAAGCTGGCCTACCTTGCCCTGTTACATCTGTTATGTTATTCTTGTATTTGATCACCCTAAGACTTATGACTCCGTTTTGCAATGGATTGCCCTTGCAGTTTCAAATGAATCTTTGAAAAAACCAAACTCAAAAATTAATAACTAGCCTAATATCTCAAAGCAACAAATCTAAATCCAATAGAGAGATCCCTCTCTGAAGATGGAAGGGCTAGATCCCACCTTTGCAATAATTTTTGTGGTTACCTCTAAGTTTCTCTCATGGCCTTTAGAATGGCTTTTGCTGCATTCAAATTTTCTCCTATGATAATTCCTCTATATGGGGGAAAAGTAGATGGTGTCTCCACTTTGCTGCCATCTAAGGCAGTCCAGGCTTGTTTGGTGGATGATGAAGAAGATGTTCTAGTCATTACAACTTCAGGGGAAACATTTTTTTTCCATTAATAACAATAAATCCAAGAATTTGTTACTTCCATGTAATGTTTCCAATCCTGGGATATTTTAACCTTCTCCTCAATAGTATGATTGAGACCAAACTATTCTAGTTCTGGATGAGTAAATGACATTGCATTTACGATGAATTTCTCCCTCATTGCCTGTCACTTTGATAATCATTCCCATATTAACCATGGCAGTGCCAAAGTTTTGCTGCCATGTGCGTAAGTTATAGCTCCCATCCCTTGTGCTAACTACAGTTGCGGTGTTTGGGTCTGTAAGCAGTGAGGCATCGGACGTAAACAAGCTGCATTTCAGTTGAAGGCAATTGTAGTAGAGATTGTCGAGAGTTTTAGGTGTAATAATATTCATGAACACGGTCGTGATGTTGTTTCTGGGGCTTCCCCGAGGACACTTCTCCTTGAGTAGGCCAGCATACTAAGGATCAATAGATGGATCAGTCTGAATACTGGTGGTGAAGTTGTAGAACCTGCTCATGAATGAAGAACAATGGGAGGCGCCAATTGAATGTGCTCCTGCATGCATGAAGCCACTCACAGATGAATATTGCAAATTACAATGATGAACATTCCTTCTTCCAAAAATGTGTGGGCATGAAGAATTCCTTCTTCCAAAAATAAAACTTCTTAATCATCAAAATTTACCTCCTAAGTGCATCGACTAGCTCAATTCTCCACATTATGTACTAAATTCAAGTTCAAGATCATCCATGAGCCTTTAATTTAACCTCTCAAACATACTAGCAGTACCACTATTCATAGATTTCAAAGATTCTCCCTCCACTATGTTGGTCAATATCCTCCTTCCATGTGGCACATCCTCATTGGTTTTTTAACCCTTGAGAATGTCCCTTTTGTCCTTTCTTCCCTTTCAATCAGCTAGCCATTCTTAGTAACTTGTGTGGTCCCAATGGCCTCCTCATATTCCAGGAGTTCCATTAATGTCAAAATGAAATGAAACACCAAAGAACTAGACTTTTATGATGGAGATGTAGATGTTTGTGACATGACGATAACCGCCTATTAAATGAAGATAATTATTCAAATAGTTCGTAGCACCAATGAAGTAATAGGAGGCCATAATAATATGTATGCATGAAATGTTTTCTTCATCATTTTTGCTAAGTGTTCCACTTACCAAATATGATGATCAGGTATGTGACTAGGTACTTTCTTGAAAAAAGGGTTATTGTCTCATCCCAGGAAGGAGGGGAAATAATCATAACAACATCGGATGTTATTGCAGAAATTTTGTCATTTCTCGACAAGACATAATTACAAAGGTTGAATAAAGAGGAAATTGAAGAAAAATGGAACACTCTTGCACCATAGTTATAGAAATAAATGGTTGTGCTTTATGTGAAAGGAGGATTGGTTCCCACATATGTTCATCCTCATCCTCCTTACGATATCACAAATTTTGATTATAGGTCAAAATTATCATTATCCATGGTAGCTCAAGTTGTTGGTCTTGATATTGATGTCTATATAACTGAGACAATTATAGGTCTCTTGGTATCGTTATGTCATCCAACCACCAAGTCCTGCACTAAATTTGATTTCCCTTAATTTATGTGAAATAAAAGTCATCGTTAGATGATAGATTTTGTAGAAGGAAGTCCCTTTTGCCACCAAGCCTATCTAGTCCACCAATTAATCCATCAACAATATTCTTATCTATAGCACCTAAAGCGCAAAATGGTAGATGAACACAATGCCCTATTGATAGTCTATGAATGGTTATGAATGGTTAGAAAACCCAAAACTAACTAGGGTTTATTCAATTACATTTCCTCTTTTATGTCAGTTGTCTACACCCTTCTACACAATCAACATTTTACTAGAGAGCCTCCTTTCCTCCAAGATAAGCTACAATTTAGCCCAAATACCTTTTCAAGGAGTACACATTCATCAAAATATATGGGTTTAAAGGTAAACTATACCAATTGTCAATATTTTTGAGCCCTTGTAATTTTCCATTGGAGTAAATTAGGCAGGGATTCAGTAGTGATAATGTAAATTTCACCCCAAGGAAAGCATGAGTTACTCTCCACCTTCCTCATAAGATGGGACTGTTTTGTGTTAATTCAAAAAATTCCTTGGAGATCATCGAGAAGATAATAGAGGGTTTCGATTTCCCACAAGTTGGAGCCTTGAAATATGATCCCCACAATATCATCTAAGAATTAAAAAAAGGATAAGTACCAAGGAACGCACAAATACAACCTAAACCCCATAGTAGAAGATTGTTCCAAAAAAACTACTTAGGAATATGTCAAATCCATTCTACAAGTAGTTGAGTTAGACTTCTCTCACCTCTTTAGCAAGAAATGATGCACTTCAAAACCCATGGAAGTTGACGAAGGAGAAGAGCTTAGCTCAAAGAAAACTGAGACATGTAAAGTAATATGATATGAGATGATGAATATAATCACATGTATTAGTGATTTACAACAGTTAGTTTGAAACTCCCTCAAAATCAACATTTACCATGGAAACCTTACCCTTTGTCATGCCGTGATCAGGGGAATTTGCATCAAGAGAGGTTTCCAAGCTTGAACATGTGTCAATAGTAGAACAGTTCTAGGAAATAGCCAAGAAATCCTCTAAGGAGAGGAAGAGAGACATCAAAATAGAACAAAGTCAGGCACATCCTCCCATGCAACTTAAGAGCACACTGAATTATGAAAAGGGAATTTTTAAGTTGGAAGTGTTGCAATCCAAATTGGAGATATAAAGGTCGATGTCCAACTATCCCTCTATCTTTCCAAGATCAGAGGCAATGGGGCCAGGAGAGGTGTCCGAGGTTGTCAGTAGTAGAAGAATTCCATGAAATAAACAAGCAAGCCTCTAAGCAGAGGAAGAGTAACATCAAAATAATACAGAGTTAGCCACTTCCTCCAATGCATCTTAAGAGCACATTATATTATGAAAAGGGAATTTTTAAGTTGGAAGTGTTATGATCCAAATTGGGGATAACAAGGTCCATGTTAGACTCTCAAGTGCATCAATTTCATTTGTTTGTATATCATATTTCATATATTGATATCATTGAGCTAAACATTCAAGTGACCCACATGGTGCATACAAAGATGCACCAAACAAATGCTACAGCCAAAATGCTACAAGATTTGTACACCAAGGACAATAATCAATTGAAATATGAGAGGATGGTTTGCACAACCAAGAAAATGAATAGTAAAACCCTAGAGGAAAAAATCATTGGTACGACCACGTTTCCTAGGAATTTTAATAAATATAAGGAAGTATTGGAGGAAAAAGACAGGGAGATAGCCTTCATAAAAAGCAGCTCAAGATTCCAAATGCACATCTTGTGAAAAAAATTGATTTGGAAGTGGTAGAAAAGGAGAGACAAGCCATTAAGGTTAAGTTTCATGATGCACTCGCAAAGAATAAGGAATGCAAGGACAACATTATGCTACTAGAGGAATAGGTCCAAAGAATCAAAGAAAATATAGATGAAACTATGAAATCCCAACAGACGTCGGATGGGTTGAACAGGGAAGTAGAATCCTTGAGAGTGCCAAAGGATGCAAAGACGATATAATATTTTCTCTCAAGTCAAGAGTAGGAACTGAAAGCAAAGGAATAAGAGCTTGATAGTGCCAATACGGAGATGTATTACGGAGAGGAATATGAGGATAAAATTGATGATGAATTAGAAGTCTTGAGGAAGAAGCATCTAAGAAAATATTCTTTCAAGAGTGCTAACAAAATTATTTGGGATGAAATAATGAAGGTGGTGGACAAGTATAGGGGTCATATGGAATTGATACATGAAAAGATAAAAACCATCAAAAGGGCCTGTACGGAAATTATTTCCATCAAGAACGTTATTGGTGATTCCTCCACCAATAATGGAGTGATCATTAATATCCTAAATCATATTCTCAAGGAGGAAGTTGTTAATTCCATTTTTTTTACATAGTACCACAAGATAGGTTATTTAATTTTTTTAAATAAAATTTGTGATCTTTATTATGTGTCACTACCACTGTTGTTCATTGTCTATTAAGCATTGGTTATGGGAAAGTAGATCGATGCATTGATTTAGGGCACCTCAAATGGTTTTAGTGCAATCCTAAGGTTATTTTATTTATTGAAAATAGAATTAAGATTTTTTTTTTATTGTTGGTGCTTCTTCCATAAGTACATTAATGTGTTTATATTATTAATCTTTTTAGCTTGACCCATAGTGTATATGAACCTTGAATCTCATATTATATTATACTTCATAACATGACAATTACTACATGAGATTACCTCATGTGCTAGTGTTTATATTATGAGTAAGCCATAAATATCTTATTTTATGTTTTTATAAATCTCTATTATACATGTATTAGATAGTCATGCACCAATGCCTTATGATTAGTTAGGAACACTCAATAAGTTACATTATTTTCTAAAAAAAAGTGAAATTTCTATGTTTATTATGCTAGTGCACCATATATTTTATGTACCATTCCATGGTGAGAAAAATAGTGCATTGTTCTACATTGAATTGAATTATTTAAGCACATTAGATAGGTTATTTTATTTTGTGAAAATAGAATTTGAGAGTTGTTAACTACCAATGCGTCCTCAACAAGCACATCAATGCACAAATATTATTAAGGAGGCTTAGATAAGTTAATTTATCTTTTATGAATCTCAATTGTCAATACATTATATAGTCATGCATCAATGATTTGGATTTATTTAGGAGTGCCAAATAGGTTATTTTATTTTCTAAAGAAAAAAAAAACATCATTTTATTATGCATCACAACTATCATTGGATTTATTTAGGAGTGCCAAATAGGTTATTTTATTTTCTAAAGAAAAAAAAATCATCATTTTATTATGCATCACAACTATCATTGCATCATATTTATCAAGCATTGGTCTAGTGCGATCCAAACAGTTTAAGAACAATACCCCCATTACTGTATGTGTATTAAGCATCATTCGAAGGCCAGCTTAATGACTTTGGCACATTGTACAAACTTTTAAAAAAAAACTGAAAAAATAAGCATTTTTAATCCCAATTGAAAATTTAATCTAGTTAAAATAAAAATGAAATTAATAAACTATTTATTAGGTCTCTTGGTGTCGAAAGAGGTGGGGTCTCTCTATACATAAAAATAAAAAGGTTTTAAAATTCAAACATGAATTGAATTGACAAACCCACAACTAACGAACACTAGGGAATACTAACACCGGAGTGGCCACACATAATGAGTAAGCACTAACGTTTGTGTGAGAAAGGTTAAAACAACTAAATGAAATGTAACAATGAAATTTAGTTTGGATTTTTTTTTTTAGGACAAACTAGTGTGATGCCCGTGACAAATGTACACACCAATGCATAGTACTAAAATGCATAAATACTTAGTTTTTAAAATAGTAATTCCTAATGTATGTAAAAATATGTAACACCTTCGTGCACCAGACTATGTACCCATTGGTATCTTTATGTTTACATGATGAACCATTTAATTTTGTTTTAAAATCTGTGTGGAATAATGAACTATCTTACTCAAACAATACATACCGGGGCATTTATGTAAGTACGGAACATGGCATCCAATTGTTAGAAATAAAACTTATTTTTTATAATAATAATGGTTAGTGAGTGTGCATTCTTGATATACTAATCTTGTGCATTCTCCTTACATGCGCTAGTATGCTTATGGTAATGAGAAGCACCACAACGTTTTTTTCCAAATCCATAATTTGGATTTTTTGTAATAAATCTTGGTGGTCAATATGTGTCTATGTTTCCCACTCACAACATCATTGATGCATTTGTAGGACTTTAGGTGGACGATCTTAAAATTTCCACAAAAAATCTTCAATAGCAGACTTACATTACCAACTTCCAATGTAAATATAAAAGGAATACATTTTTGGAGGAGGTTAATTAAAAATCTTCACTGCAAGTTATTTTCCATAGAGTGGTATTAGTCTAGATTTTGATTGAGCTTACATCCATAACAAAATTAGGTTGGTTTTCCTTCTTAAAGAAAGAGAATTGTTTACCTGATACTTCCACATGATTATGGGGTCTTATTCTTGCTAGTTTACTCTCCAAGAGGCAATGCTCTTGTTTTCACTCCCATTTGTTGCTTTTAATAATCACTACAACCAAATCGTTCTTCTCATCTTCTTATAAAAATTGTCTTCTCATCTTCTTTCTCTTTCATTTATTATCTTCTCTCTTAACTTTTCTATTCTCTTTTCTATCTTTTTTATTTCTTCTCTGAACCTATATGATCTTCTTAGCCTTCTTAGCTTATTCTTCTTCTTTGTAAAATATATGTACTCACTTCAAACATTTTCCTTATTTTCCTTATGTAACTAAAAACTCTTTTAAACCTCCTTAATCTATAAAAATTATCCTAAAAATAGAGTTTAATTCTCATTTAATAATAAATTCTCATGTAAATCTTATTTTATTTTTGGCACATAGACCACCTATTTTTTATTCCCACAAAACAAACTAAAATAAAACCAAAAAAATTCCCTAGTTACGGTTAAGGTTTTCAAAAAACGACACAAAGACATGCTACCTAATACTCTTTATATCATTATAATTAATCTTGAAAACTTTTATAATATCAAAATTATACAATTTCAACTAATTAAATTTATATTCTTTTCGATTCAACTATAAATAAAACAATATCTAACGTTTCTTTTGAATTTAACTATAAATAAAATAATATCTAACACTTAATTTTGATTCTTTTTATACCATAAAAAGAATTATTTGACGCTCAATTCACAATCTTATGAATTGAATTCATAATATTATTGTTATTTTTCAAAATATAATGCTATATATATAACTGCCTCACGGCTATTACGCTATCAATATAACTGCATCTGATATTCTATATGTTGTCTGACATAATTGGGATTTGCTGCAACTGCCTCTCTATTATCCATGGTCAGAATCCTTACTCAACACTCCAAAGGGACACCCCATATAATTTGGATCTACTTTACATTCACCTCAGCCAGCCAGAAATCTGCCTACTACCAAAATCCTTTGCACCGTCAATTTCTTGGAAGGAAGACAAAGCGAAGTAAAACTCCAACAGGTGACGACAAACCAAGATGATTAAACTGAAGTATATTCCTATTCAAAGCAGTAACTCATATCTGTGTTTTGTTTTTTGCTTTTCCTTTTTTATTAAATATTAAAGTTTTAGCAGAGCAAGAAAGAAATTACATTTTATTATTATTAGAACAGTTATATATTAATAGTACTGAATATATTATTGAATTTTTTAAGGTTATTTTCAGTACCCATTTATAGATAATATTTTTTTTAAGTACATTTTTTTTTTAATTAAGTTAATTTCAGTAAGTGAGATGTTGCGATGAAAATTGTATGAAGTTTAATTGAATTTGGACACTTTTTGGATAGTTTAATTTTTTTTTAAGTAAATTTGATTTTCAATCTATCGAAAGTTTGACTCTAAAACCTAATAAAAAAATAAACTCACTAAGTATTATTTATCTATTTAATATTAAATAAAAAATTGTGTGTTTTTACTCATTTTAATAAAATTTTGTAAAACTATTTTTTTTATAAAGGATTACAAATTATTAAAAACCTAAAATAAACACTACATGCTACACGCAACAGTTGTTTACAAGCCCTCCTTTCTGTTGAAAATTGTAATTCCAACTGCGCGTGAGTGTTTCAGCGTGCAGCGATCCCAGCAACCCCAGCGATTCAGCCCAGCGACTTCAGCGATGAGCAGTCAGCGACACAGGAAGTTCACCGATTGAGCGATGACCGAATTGCCGATATCGCATCGGCGAAATGGAAGTGGAGTTTTTATTATTAGCGATGAGCAATCGCCGATAACCCGGACCCGACAATGGTATTAATCCATTTTAATAGATTATCGGGTCCACAAATATTTCGCTATCGGGAAAACCAAGTGGGCAGCCTTTTTCCCATGCAATAAGTCCCGACCCGATATTGTGGACCCGACTGTTGTTCAACATTTTACTTGATATTATTTCGGGTCCGCAAGTGGCTCATTATATATATATTTTCATGCATATATTATAATATATATATCAGGGTTATCGGGCCATGTGGTGATCGGGATTTCGCAATCGGGGGAAACCATGGGTGCACATGTGTGCCATGCGATAAAGCTTGGACTCGATAGAGTTCCAAAAGCATATTGTATAATGTTGATGTGAAGGCCTGGAAAATGATTTTGACGTGAATTAAAAGGTTTCCTACCACCGTTTATCTCAGTAAACAGTAAATGCTATTTACTGTGGTTGGTAAGTTTTTGGTGAAGTTTTAATTTTGTTCCAGCGGGAGTATGGGCATGGATAAAAGCCAGTAAGACCATTAAATTTTCTACTGTCTTCTTTTACGGCAGTATGGAGATGCTAGTACTTTTCCCCAGCTATCATGCATATATGTAATGGTCTTGTGTTGACAATGTATATTGTGAAATACGCACAGCAGTGCGAAGCAAGTAAGAGCAATAGAGAAACATGCACAGCAGTGCGAAGCATAAATGAATGTAATAGAGAAACATGCACAGCAGTGCAAAGCATAAGTGAGAGCAATGGACAAGAATGCACAGCAGTGCGAAGCATAAGTGAGAGCAATGGAGAAATAAGCACTGCAGTGTGAAGCAAAGAGAGAAGGGAACGCACAGGAGTGTGCATGAATATTTTTATGGGTTGAAATGTTTGATGAGAAAATGGTAAAACGCAGCAGCAGCGTAAAAACCTTTTCTTGGGTAATGTAAGAATTGTAAAAAGGAATGCACAGAGAAGCAGTGAAGTGAATGAAGAAAACCAGGGGCAGTTTTGGTTTCAAAACCATGAATAGTTTTACACAGCAGTGAAAAGGTAAATCTGTAAATCCCTGTAATTTCTGTTTTCACAGCAGTGAATGTAAATGAAATATTTACACACAGTGGTGTAAAATTTCATAGGAGGCAGAGTAATTTCTTTGTAATGTTTTGGAGAATCCCTCTGAGTGAAAGAGGATGAATATGTCTCTGTAAATTCTCTGGTGAAACAGAGTTTTGGTTGAATGTTGTTTTTGGTAAATCCCTCACAGCAAAGAGGATGAATGTATATCAGTCATTTTATTTTAATGAATGGAAATATTTATGGTGGTGAAATACTCTGTTCTCAGCATTTTTTTAAAAAGGGTCCTCTGTGCAAAAAGATCTTGGAGCGAAGGAAAACAGAGCATAGCCTCTGTGTGCATAATGTTTGGTTTTGGTATTTTCCATTGCAACAAAAATACCCAACAGTGGTATCAGAGCTAGTCCAGGATCTTTGATGGTGAAAGAGCAGGTTCATGCTCTTTTGAAGTGTCAAAGAAGCTGAAGGAAAGACCCTTGTTGCAGCAGCAGTAAAGCTTCTCCAGCTCTATGAAGTTTCAGCCAAAGGGATTCAGGTATTTCTCAAGTTTTTTTTGAGTTGCTGTTGAAGAAACAGTCAGTGGTTTTAAAAAAACACAATCAAGTATATTTGAAGCATAGTTTAAACTGCAAGGAATGGCCAGCGTCAGCACTAGCATGGGTATGTTTAATACTCAGCTCCCACTATTAAATGGGAAAAACTATGACTATTGGACAATAGTTATGAGAGCCCTGTTTACCTCACAAGATTTATGGCAATTTGTTGAGGATGGTTTTGAAGAACTAACAGATGAAAATGAGTTTAACAGATTAACTCAGGCAGAGAAAGATCTGTTGAAAAGCTATAAGAAGAAGGATGCTTTGGCCCTCTACTTCTTGTATCGATCAGTGGACCAGAGCGTGTTTCCAAGGATAGCAGCAGCTAATACATCCAAGGAAGCATGGCAAACTCTCAAGATAGCCTATCAAGGCATGGAGAAAGTAAAGACAGTAAAACCTCAGTTCATTGAGGAGGAAGCTTGTGATGAAAACTTAGAGAAAACAGTGAATGATAAAAATTGTTTGTCTCGTGATGATGATGATGAGGAGATGGCTGAAATACATCCCCAAACAGTAGCACCAACACAAGGGCAGCAAGAAACACCCTTGAGGAGAAATGAATGTGCTTCTCCAAGCACACCACAAAAGGCAACAAATGAAGGTACGAATTCTTTGTTTGCTTTATCTAGTCATGTTGATGACCTTGTTCATTTCAAAAATGCAGTTGAAGATAGGAAATGGACAAAACCCATGAATGGGAGAAAGGAATTGAAGTTCCTTGAAGATCTGTTTAAAGAATATGGAGTTCGATACGTAACTCTTGAAAAGATGGCTAAGATGGGCTTTACTGCCAACACCCTTGTCAATATGACAGAGGAAGAGATTGAAGATTTGATGATGACCCTGATAGAACTCTATCAGATGGATCTTCCCATAGGGAAGAGATTTGAAACTACATCTGCCATGAGAGCAGAGAAGGAGCAAGTTGTTGATATTCTGACCAAACCATTGGATCAGAAAAGTTTCGAATTTTTGATGAAATGTCTGGGTAAGACTAATAGCCCAGCAGTTGAGCTTCTCAGTTGATCTAAATTTGTTTTGAGAAGAGTATGCCGAAAGAAGACAAGCACACATTAAAGGGGAGCTTGTAAATTTTTGTTGCTCACTGTCTTAATAGTCACTCTTTGATGAAGTCCTTTTATAAGGGAAAAATATGAAGTTAAATCTGCCATAAAAGCAGAGAAGAAAAAGGGGCAGCGCTCAAATGTGAAGTGTAGCAGCGCAATAAGAAAAGTATGCAAAGCATGGAGACCCTCACAGCAGTGGGAAGATAGAATATAAAACAGTATTTTTTTTATTATGAATGATATGCATTGTAATGCAAAACAAGGAGATCGGCACATCAGTGCGAAGGCAGAACAAAAGGCAAAAGATGAAAAGTGAAATGGTTCGCAGCAGCGAATATAAAATCCCAGAAGAGCACAATAGTGTGACAGGAAGAAAGACTTGTGGCAGCAAGTGAAAGTTTGAAATTCTTTTTTGAGGTGCTTATAGTTTGATGAAATGAATGGGAATAATTTTTTTTTATGTGAGAACTCAGAATTTTAAATGTAATGAAAAATTTCACACATGAGTGAATGTGAAATAAATTCTTATTTTACAGCAGTAAACCAAAGTAAGAATTTCCCAGTTTACAGCAGTAAATGCAAAAGTTTTTAACACAGCAGCGTGTTGAGAAGAAAAAGGATTCGGAGCAGCTTGCAAATGGAATATAAGTTTTTTCACAGCAGTGTGAATTAGAATGCATAGCAACGTGATGATGTTTGGTTGTTTGCTAGTGGGAAAGGAAAGGAATGCCTAGCAGCGCAAATCTCATAATTTTTGTAGGTGAAGATATGCCAGTAATGTGAAGCAAGTGAAAAACGCAGCAAGCAGAGTAAATAAAACCAGAAGACTTTTACAGCAGTAAAAGTAAATTTTATTTTTCACACAGTAGTGAAAAAGAGTTATGTAAATTCTGTTTTGTTTGGAGATTGAAATGCATTGAAATGCAGTGCGAATGTATCTGGTTGTAATCCCTCTGTTAAAGAGGAAGGTGCCTTTTAGCACAGTCTTTTGGTGAAGCCCTCTGTTAAAGAGGAAGGTGATTTTTTAGCACAGTCTTTTGGTGAAGCCCTCTGTTAAAGAGGAAGGTGTTTTTTCAGCGCATTGTTATGGTAAATCCCTCTGTCACGAGGAAGGTGCTCTTAAGCACAGTTTCAGGTTAATCCCTCTATTAAGAGGAAGATTATTTTGTTGCTTGTGGAACTGCATCTGAAGCAGTGTTAGTGAATCCCTCTCTTAAGAGGAAGATTTGTTGTCTTTGGAGAATCCCTCTGTCAAGAGGAAGATGCTCTTCAGCATAATCTCTGGTAAATCCCTCTGTTAAGAGGAAGACTCTTTTGTAACAGTAGCATGTCAAGGAGTTGAGAAACTGTTTGGGTATGGTTGAATGCCATCAGTTGAAATTAAAGGGGAGTGTTGAAAATTGTAATTCCAACTGCGCGTGAGTGTTTCAGCGTGCAGCGATCCCAGCAACCCCAGCGATTTAGCCCAGCGACTTCAGCGATGAGCAGTGAGCGACACAGGAAGTTCACCGATTGAGCGATGACCGAATTGCCGATATCGCATCGGCGAAATGGAAGTGGAGTTTTTATTATTAGCGATGAGCAATCGCCGATAACCCGGACCTGACAATGGTATTAATCCATTTTAATAGATTATCGGGTCCACAAATATTTCGCTATCGGGAAAACCAAGTGGGCAGCCTTTTTCCCATGCAATAAGTCCCGACCCGATATTGTGGACCCGACTGTTGTTCAACATTTTACTTGATATTATTTCGGGTCCGCAAGTGGCTCATTATATATATATTTTCATGCATATATTATAATATATATATCAGGGTTATCGGGCCATGTGGTGATCGGGATTTCGCAATCGGGGGAAACCATGGGTGCACATGTGTGCCATGCGATAAAGCTTGGACTCGATAGAGTTCCAAAAGCATATTGTATAATGTTGATGTGAAGGCCTGGAAAATGATTTTGACGTGAATTAAAAGGTTTCCTACCACCGTTTATCTCAGTAAACAGTAAATGCTATTTACTGTGGTTGGTAAGTTTTTGGTGAAGTTTTAATTTTGTTCCAGCGGGAGTATGGGCATGGATAAAAGCCAGTAAGACCATTAAATTTTCTACTGTCTTCTTTTACGGCAGTATGGAGATGCTAGTACTTTTCCCCAGCTATCATGCATATATGTAATGGTCTTGTGTTGACAATGTATATTGTGAAATACGCACAACAGTGCGAAGCAAGTAAGAGCAATAGAGAAACATGCACAGCAGTGCGAAGCATAAATGAATGTAATAGAGAAACATGCACAGCAGTGCAAAGCATAAGTGAGAGCAATGGACAAGAATGCACAGCAGTGCGAAGCATAAGTGAGAGCAATGGACAAGAATGCACAGCAGTGTGAAGCATAAGTGAGAGCAATGGAGAAATAAGCACTGCAGTGTGAAGCAAAGAGAGAAGGGAACGCACAGGAGTGTGCATGAATATTTTTATGGGTTGAAATGTTTGATGAGAAAATGGTAAAACACAGCAGCAGCGTAAAAACCTTTTCTTGGGTAATGTAAGAATTGTAAAAAGGAATGCACAGAGAAGCAGTGAAGTGAATGAAGAAAACCAGGGGCAGTTTTGGTTTCAAAACCATGAATAGTTTCACACAGCAGTGAAAAGGTAAATCTGTAAATCCCTGTAATTTTTGTTTTCACAGCAGTGAATGTAAATGAAATATTTACACACAGTGGTGTAAAATTTCATAGGAGACAGAGTAATTTCTTTGTAATGTTTTGGAGAATCCCTCTGAGTGAAAGAGGATGAATATGTCTCTGTAAATTCTCTGGTGAAAACAGAGTTTTGGTTGAATGTTGTTTTTGGTAAATCCCTCACAGCAAAGAGGATGAATGTATATCAGTGATTTTATTTTAATGAATGGAAATCTTTATGGTGGTGAAATACTCTGTTCTAAGCATTTTTTTAAAAAGGGTCCTCTGTGCAAAAAGATCCTGGAGCAAAGGAAAACAGAGCATAGCCTCTGTGTGCATAATGTTTGGTTTTGGTATTTTCCATTGCAACAAAAATACCCAACACTTTCAAGAGCAGTAACTATACCCCCACATTAAAATACCATAAAAAATGATCTCAGCGATCGAGAAAAGGCATGTGAATGAAATAGAAAAGCACTCCAGAAAAGGGTAGGTGAACGATTCGATGTCACGACTCTGTCGCAGTGGGCGCATGTCAATATATTTAAAATAGAGCCTGGACCTTTGAAACTGGTCAGCAAAGGTGAAACGGGTCTGAGATTACCTAACGTATGCATATTGCGAAATACATGAGAGCGTCCAACGGAAAGGCCCAATTGTCAGCGGTTTGTGTTATTATTGTTGTGAGTCATCATATATTCTCTCGTTATCTCTTCTTTAGAAGATTTTACTATTTTAAACATTTTTAATGGCTAAATAACAGAATGCTCCCAATGAGTATGCGACTACTTTCTTCAATAATAAATATTTGTCCGGTTTTCCAAACAAGGTAACACATGATAATGTTGAATATCTTATAATATTTTAGAGAAGTTTAACTATATCTAAAAATGTATTTTTTTGAAAGAGATAGAAGATAAAATGTTACTTAAAAAATTAAACTATAAAACACTAAAACGCATGTGTCAAAATTGGGCTTTGAATGGCTTGACAAAAGATAAAGAAATCATTCATTATAAACTAAATATATTGAAACGTGTAATTGGCCAAGAGGATGGACCCGAATCAATTATTGCAACATGAATTGGTTCCTTGTTGCTACCTAGTGAGCAACCAATAGTACGAGGGATGCAAAGGCTCTTCTTAATGCAACCCTAGCATGCCCCCAAAGTGTACACTCGCGTTAAGGTGTGTCTTGTCCTCTAGATGTGCATCATCAATTGTAATGGGTGTCACCAACTTACCGCTACTACATTTGAACTACCCCTCTAGCACTTATACTTCTTAACATGTGAGAGGAATCAAAATTCAATAAACAAACACAAGTATAATTCCCAATTAATGTCCCTAGGGGGTACCTCAATTATTTAATCCGAGAAATGTGAAATTGTTGAAACACGAAAGACCCGAGTTCAAATCTGCCACGTTGTAACTTGGCCTATAGGTAGGAGGACATATCGTAGCCCCCTATAGGGTTACTAGTATTTACATGTCAGGAAGGTTGCCAGGTTCCTCTAGGTCACCCAAAAAAAATAGCCCAATTAAGATCCACATGAACATTCAACACCTAATGTAAATGTTATACTAATTTCAAAGTTATAAACATCACCACATAACACTTGCACATTGCATAAGAAAAGTGACAACACATTTGTATAGAACTTCTTCATACATGTCTTGAAATCTTTACATCATAATTGGTTGATGCCCTAATCACAATTAACATACCACATAATCCAAGCCTCTCAATTCATCAACCACGTCTCACAACAAAGCCGAACCAAAATTTCATGTCTTCATTCCAAGTCAACCTCACACGGTTTGGTCATTCCAAGGCTTTGTTCGCATGACATGCAGTTTTAGATTGGCTAGCTTCACCTATAACGTGTAGCAAAGAGATCCCTCCCCGACTCTCAATCCGTTTGTAAATGCTACAATTCTTCTTTTCCTTTTTGTGGGCTTGTCTTTGTTCTTGCACCTCTTCGTTCATGCCTTTCATGCTTGCTCCAGCCTCATCCGAGCTACTCCTACACTCCTTCTTCTCTTATATATATGGCATCATCATGCTAATCAAGTGTTTTGTTTGAGCCAATGCTTGATTATGTCTCATCATGCAAGAATTCCCAAATTTAAGGTCGAGATGGTTGTTTCCGCTTCAAGTAATCTTAGGCATACTCATATCGTGCAGGCTTGTACCATCATTCCCCCTGGATATCTCAAGCGCATTCACTCCATAGTTCCACTTGGGCAAGTCAAGCACATTCACTGCACTTGAGACACCTTGCTCATGTTGGTGCCTTTCATCCAACTCGGGTGTCACAAGACCACATGGGCATGGTTGTGCCAACTCTGGTGATCCAAGATAAGGGTGCACGTTGGACACACTCATGTACAACTTGTGCCTCCTTTTTCATATCAAGTGGGTTTGTTTCATTCTCAGACATCGAATTTTAGGTTCCCTTCATATCTCCATGTCTCAATAACCAAATTGTCACAAATATCATTGTAAATTGTGTTATGTTTTTCATATTTCCTGTTAGCATTCAACCTCAAGGGCTTAACATCCTCCCTTACTAAGAAATGTTGTCACCATCGATAAGAAACCTGCACTGGAAAACCATCCATAAACAAACATATTACATAAATCCATATGAAGAAACTACATCTCTGACGTATCTCATCTTGTAACTTTGCAAATGCTCTTATCAGAATGCCATGCGTTGGTTCCCCTCGTACCATTAGCTAATCAAGTTATTAATCTGATCACAATGCCAATCGCACAACAAGTCACATCACTCAAACATTGTGCAAACACCATCACATCTCTTCATGAAATTGAAACATATCGACACATACACATCTCAAATCTCCAATTTGCTCATGAAGAAGTACTCATACTAAGCACTCTATGTCTCATTGGACTTGGGAAAATGAGAGACTGGAAAATATCCCATGTCCAAGATACTCACAAAGAAGACGAAGTGGGGTAGCCTTGAGGACTACCTCTCCACACTCCAACTCCACCTCCCAAAGATGTATCTTTCTCTCTTGAGCATGCTACAATTTATCCTAGAAATGGTCCACCTACTCTTGGAATGAACCCTCCATACTTGTCTACAATGTATCTTAGAAAAGAGGGATAGGAACCCATCCTACCCTCACTCTCCTCAATCAATATCTCCAACTCTATATCCTTAGGCCAACATCATGCCAACCTCTTGCATTTCTACACCAAGGCTCATGATCTTGAACCCCACCTCAGATTGCAAATGATATCCTTCTAGCTCCATGATTATTAACATCAAGGTGATACTTAATCAACTCACCATCCTCATCATATATTGATGTCTCAACATCAACCATCTTAGGTCTCTAAGCAAGACTCGAAACCCTCTTTTCGAACTTAGTCATCACCTCTACATGTTTTAGAAGAGTAGAATCTACATGATCCAAACTCCTCACAATCTGATCAACATGTTACCTCACCTCAAAAAGAATGATTATCATCCTCGCATCACCATCTAAAATAGCTTGTATAATGACAAGCATCACAAGTTCCACTCCTAAAAGAATGAATAGTCACACTAAAATGTGATAGAGGCACATCTCTCTCTCTAATCAGAAACTCCTTCCCCAATAGAACATCATAATCATCTAAATGAATAATGGTGAATTCAATCTTCCCATTCCAATGTCCAATCTTTAGTGGAACATGTCTAATAGTCCCTATGACTTTCCTATCCTCAGAATTGATAGCCTTGAAGGAAATATGGACTAGAATAATCTACATACCTAATATCGTCGCCACATCCTCGTTCAAGGAGTTATGAGAAGCATCATTATCTACCAAATAAATCTATTGCCTCCCACCTAGACACATACTCACATGGTTCAACTGATTCCTACACCAATCATGCTATGGAGCAGACTCCTTCAATGAAGTTGCACCCAAAGCCTGCATCACTCCTAAATATGGATTCTCTGCTTGCTACAACACATATATTTTCTACTTACAAGGAAAATTCTTTTCCATATGTTATTATCCACACAACCAACATGAAATATATTTCTTGTACATCACCAAATTGCTCTGCTTTGGCCTATATTCCTTCAATGACTTCCTCCTCTCCTTGTTTGTCTTGTTCTTACATTTGAAACCACCCTAATCTTTCCCTCTTAACTTTCCATCTACATGGAAATCTAAGAGCTTATATGTTGTTGCAATAACTTATGCACGCATATGAACATTCTTTCTTTTCAATTCTATTTGTGCCCATGGCGGTAATGCTTTCATGAATTTAAATAACATATCTCCATCTAACATATCATTAATCTCCAACACAAGTCTAGAATTCTCATGTATGTAGCTCAATATGCTAGCAGTCCACCTCAAACTTCTCAAATTAGTCCTTGCATTCTAATTCCAATCTCTTGGCCCAAATTACATGTACAAGGCTTCCTCTATCTTTGTCAATGTAGTGATGTCATCCTCGATGTGACCAACAATAATATCTTAAGCCGTACTCCACCACAAATTCGCACTCGCTATCAAACATGTAGAAGAAACTCTCACTTTTTCCTTGCCTAAGCATGTACTAAGTTTTCCAAAATACCACTCCACATCCAAAAGCATTTTCCAAGCAATTTTTTAGCTCTAGTACCTTTGTACGTCTCTGGTTCCTTCCCCTACATCTTCACTGGAGAACTAGATGAACCTTATGAAACTACTTTCTTCAATATCAGAATCATGTATGACTACTCAAGGATCAATGATACAATTTCTCCAACCTAAACCTCTAACTGATCTATTCTTCTTCCACTGATATCAACCCTCTAAACTACCTGATGCATTAAACCAATTAAGGGTACAATACTACTCAAAACTTGCATAGCATTCCTCTCGGGCTCCATTAATTTGAGTTATCTTCAAATCACTTGTCACTTGAGGAACATTGTACCAAACTACCTTCATATTATTTCAACCTAATTTAGCTCTAATCTCTTCTTTGATACCAACTTCTAGGGGAAGGTGATGGACTCCACTCTAATACCACCTCTCACATTAGAGATGTTGTGGTGAAGTGCTCCAAACTATCCTCACTTCTGTGATTTTTCAACTCTGAAACCAACTTATAAAGGAAGGTGGTGGAAATTATTCTAATACCAACTATCACACTCCTAGTGCATACAATTTAGTTAAGGCACATCGACTACTGTAGATGTGCAACACTGTCAAGGTTTATCTCAATGGTTATGAGCAGCTTATGACTATTATTTATGGACTACGCCTTTGGCACATATACTTCTTAACATGCGAGATTTTTTATATTAGAAATATTAACATTCAATAATTGAACACAATCATAATTCCCAGTTAACATCCACATTAGCTTTCAATGTATAAATTAAATGTTGCAATAATATCACAATTATAAACGTCACAATATGACACTTCTCATCACATAGGACAAGTGACAACACATATGCACATAACCTCTTTTTCATACATGTCTTGAAATATTTACATCATAATTGGCACATGGACTAATCACAATTTATATACCACAAAACCCAAGGCCCTTGGCTCATTAACCAAGTCTCAAGAAAACAATAACAAAAATTTTCCATCTCTGCATGGTAGAGTTACTCACAAGTTGTGCGGATTAGTTCAATCATTCTAAGACATTGTTTACACTCCCCAACTCTTTATTTGTTCCTAAATGTTGTGATTCTTTTCTATCTTTCTTTGTGCTTACCTTCATTCCTGCACGTTTTCATTCATTCCCTTCATTCTTGATCTAGCCTCAACTGAGATCCTCCTCCACTCCCTTGTCTCTTATATATATGATACCATGATTTTGATTGAGTGGGTTATGAAAGAAAGCACATCATTCCGCCCCATCATGCAAGAAACACCAAATTTGAGGTTGGGTGGACTCATTCCACTCCAACTAGTCTTGGGCGGACTCATATAGGGTGTGCTCATTCTATCGGGTTGTGGTTGTTCCATTATTCCACATGGGCAAGTTCGTTTCACTTTGGAATATTGGGCATGTTCATTCTGCTATTCCTCCTCGGTGCATGGGGCACATTCATTCCACTTCAAATGCCTATTTCGAGGAGGCCCCTTTTGTTCTAACTCAAGCACTATAGGGCTATATCGGTACAATCATGCTAACTCAGGTTCCAAGGTAGGGGCGTGCCTTCCGCTGACTCATATACCACTTATGCCTCTTCTTTCATCATGGGTGGACATGTTTTGCTCTCAAGTGCCAAATTTTGTGTGTTCTTCGTCTCTATGTGCTACAATAACAAATTTGTCATAAAAGTGCAATGGTTGTCTTGCCTTATGACTTATCTCATCTAAGTCATGTCATTTGTGGGAATTCAAGCTCAAGGGCTTGACAACTCCAATCAATGATCTAGCTATGTCATGTGACAAGGTAGGTGTTCCATGGAGAGGAGGAGGTCCTTTTGATTTATGTTCATATCCAACAAGATTTTTCTGAAGGAATGCTTCATGTGCCAGTAAAGTTCCATTGTGTACACATATTTATTATATCATCCATCTGTGCGACCTACATTAGAAACCTAATCAGATATTTTTACTAGTACCTCCATGTTTGAGAGAAGGCACCATTGTTTGGCTATTTGAATCTCATCCTTTGAGGGTTTTTTCTGAATAGGAAGTAGTGTGGGATCTTAAAAACATGTTGGCGATACTTGATCTCTAATTTTAGCTCACGTGCTTCCTGAATTTCCATGTTGTTGATAATATGTGGTTCCCTAAAATAAATGAGCTCTCTAAGCGGAAATTTTGGTTATATGAGGGTGAATACTAATTTTTTCGGCAAGAGGAAAGATATTAGAAATTAGATAAGGGTCGTTGCAGGGTAATGTGTCCAAGAAAGAGTGATCCTAAAGAAATTTTCAAGAAACAGGGTAAAATGTTGGAGAGGGACTTATAAGATATGAGGCTACTAAGAAATATGAGACCAAAGAGAAGGAACACTCTAGAGGCCTCAGTGTCATGATAGTGTGAAGAGCCAACAAAGTTGTGAAGGAAATGAAACAACTGAGAAAGAAGCAAATCCCAAAAACTTGACAAACTTATAAGTCAAAATTGAACCATAGAGAATCATTGTATCAAAATATAGACACAGCTAGAAAGAAAGAGAGAAGGGTTAAGCTATAATGTGGAATGGATAGCTCATTCACGAGATAAATATCCACTACACCAAAGCCTCAATTCCAAGTCAAGAAATCTAGACACATTTCTATCCAGAGGCAACAGTGAATGGCCATTGAGAATTTTGGTTTTGCTGAAGCTTGGAAATGTCCTGTTTTAAACATGACAAGAGATCACCTGGTCAATGGCATAATTCGACTCTTATCCATTTGGTATGGTGATTTTGGTTGGTTCAATGGGTCTCTTGTTAGCCTTTCCCTAAGACTAACCTAATATTAATATAGCCTAAGCTATCCTAATATGCATATATATATATATATATATATATATATATATATATATATATATATATAATATATATATATATATATATATATATATATAATATACAATGCCTTGAGTTTGTTAGTGTATGATATTGATGATTATAAGTAACAAACTCAAGGGAAAGGAATCCTTTATATGTTATTATTCTAAATATGATAATTCCTCTTTGTAGACTGAAACTAGGGCTTAGTCTAGGTGTTGTGAGTCTTATTCCTAGGAAAAGAGACTTGAAATAATGCATGAATTCAAATGCAATCTAATCCCTAAGATGCAAAAGAAGAAGCAAACATACCTTGACGAGGAGAAGGAAATCCTAACTCCTAGAAAAGAGTTAAAGGTGTCTAACAAGGAGACAAAACTATGATTGTATCTAGGATTAAGATAGACCTTTAAGTCATTAAAAGATTTCAATAACTTAAAGGTTATTCAAGAAAATGTACAATGAAATATTATGATAAATAATTATCAAAATAACCCATGCATATATTAAATACAATCATTAAAAAAAGTGAACTCACTTTAAGATTTATATTAAGCAAGAGAAAAAGTTCTTCAAACTCAAAATAAAATAATGCAAGTTAATTTTTTAGTTATTTGATAAAAATTTATCTAGAAACTATAAACAAATCCCCATGAATTCATAGTCTCAGTCTAGCTCAATCTCCAACAATTAGAACAAGACAAATCACTTCAATAATAGTGGTAAAATGTATCATCAATATACTACTTGTTATAGAATTTAAACTAAAATGGGAGTAACATGACAGAAACAAAAAAAATAACAAATCAATTGCAGTAGTGTAAGGAAAATGAAACTTATTATTATTTGCTCTAATGCTATATATATATATATGTATATTTCTTCAAGTTTTTCAACTCCTTCAGAACACTGATTAACATAAGTTCACAATCACTCTTATAGAGTCAAAGCCCTCAACAATTCTACAAAAAATCTCCCTCATATGCAATTGTGCAATAGAAAAAAGGAAAGCTACAATGTTGCCCCTTTTACATACTATATAGATTATATTAAAAATTGATACTTATCTACAACCACACTAATATGTGGATCGAGAACCCCCCCTCCTGATCTGTATATGAAACTGGTTTAGGATTATGATAAACTGCAAGTGATTAAATTAGGGTCTTTTAGGCCTCTTATGTCAAATTCATAAACACATAAGCATGAAATAAAAGTTCATTTTTTGCATAAAACATGAGACAACATCACCATAATAGCAAACACAACACAACAAAATGATGGAGTTCACCCCTCCTGTGCTACATCTCCTAGTCTAGCTTCCAACGGTTGGGCCTCTTTCATTATTCTCATAAAATAGTCTTTCAATCAAGTTAGAGTACCCAAATGGCCTCAACAGTAGCTCTAATGGCTTTAGAATTGTAAAAAATCCCTATCTAGCCTCTTTCTACTCCCAAAAAGACCAAAAACTGAGAAATTTATGATCTCCCAAGTTTTTCTATTATTCGTTCTACAAAATGCACCTATCTGCAAACCGTCCTACAATTATGCCTGAAAATTCTCTAATGCAGTGACAATTTGGCTAACAGTTAGTGTAATTTGTTGCCCCGTTAAATTTGCCATTAGCACTTTATTATGAAAATCTCAATCATGTGGCGCCCATGCGACCACATTGGGGGCCAATTTTTGGGGGCTCTATCTGCCTACTTGCACCCTCAATCATGTAGTTGCTACATAGAACTTGGGGTTGGCCTCTCTCTTGCTAGCCCCTTACCTCCATGTGCCTTGTGACATTAACCCCATGCGACTCGGGGCTAGAGCTTAACGCTGGATCCCTCCCAAAATAAATGTGCTAATATAAAGTTAAAATTCATTTTATTGACAACATTAAACAAGACACGTTCATGGCATGTTGGTGTGAGGTTTGGTTGATTTAAATGAGGTCACAAGTTCGAAACTTGCACCTCAAAACTAATAAAATTAACCTATTTCGTTGCCAATCAAAATATACCAAGTGTGAAGCGGTCATTAGCCAATGGATCCAAGTCAACCTGCCATGTTAGCAGGCCCAGTTAGCTGTACCGACCGCTGACTTGGAGATCCTGCAATTGCCTTCTTGAAATTTAGTTCTTCCCCAAAGCGATCAAAACATGTTTCTGGGAGCATAGGATGTCCATTTTTCATGAAACGAATTGAGTCAGATTCAAAAGGACCTAGTCTATGTGTTCGATATAGTTTTGATCCATTTCGATAAGTTTTATTTTTAGCATACTTTTGATCCACTAGATCACATCCTCAACCCACGTACACAATACGAGTCTCCCCTTTTAATACATTAAAAATCTCTCTTAGCATCCTTTATTCTCATGTTTTCCCCAATGATTTCAATCGTTACTCCCGAGCATCAAGCAATGAACAAGTTTAAAATAGAAACTGTGTTGTTTAATTGAGGTTCCACTACGTTTTGTGTGGTCTATTATTTTGTTCATTAAAGTGATCCACAACATATTTTCAAGCCTTAATGCTTGTCAATTTGTGTGATTTCCTAATTGAAATAATATTAGTTTGATGGTTGTCTATGTATATAGCCAGTCACTTCTTGAAAAGAAATTTCCAAGAATCTCATGATGCTTTACAATTAAGAATGCATTCTATCCCAGCTGTAGGATAAGTTTGGTTTGACAAGGAGCATGATGAACATAATGAGGAATATGCCACTTAACAACTTGTACTTGAAAATTTCTTGTCTTTAGCTCATATTAATATTATGCTCCCCTATGGCACATTATTGATCTCATTAAAACTGTAAAATCCTACGACATTAGAAGAAATTGATCATAAGTAATTAATAAAACCATTTAAAACAAGCGCAAAAATGGGAAAAATGAATGGGAGGATTTTATTATTTACGATGTATTGCATGTAAGCCTGAATGAGAGGAATGATTAGCTTATAAGGAGTGGGCATGACATGGCATAGTATTACTTGGTAGGCTTGCAAATGTATGATATACAGATGCTTAGAAGGATATTTCCACCATGTAATTTAATTAATGGCCCGGTAAGTCAAACGTCAGGTATCCAGGCTTTGACTCGAGACGAGTTGAACTCCTAACATGTATCAAAATTTCCACCCATAAGGTGCTTATATAACAAGCATATAGGATGTGATTGGTCTTGTTGTAAAGAAATGAGGAGGAATTTATCTATGTGGGGTACTTTTTATTTTTATTATGAAATGTTAATCCCACATCAATGGGGAAGAGCATTTTAAGTGTTTATATGTGTGGTATATTTATACGTTTTCGAAGAAACATGGTGAGGGTGAGCGCGAAGTCAAAAGGTCGATGGTGATGAGGTTTTCTTCATTTTACCTTTTGGTGCTTGTGGGCATTATCCCACATGCACCACAACAATAAAATAATCGTGGTTCATATACACCAGGTCGGGTAATAATTAGATGGTATGGTTCAATGGTCATATGCACTAGGAGAGTGATATTTAGATGGTAATGTTCAATGGTCATATGCACTAGGAGTTTGCATTTTCATTTCCTTAAATGAAACGAGGTTGGTGTTGGCTTAACAACAAATGTACAATTATAACTTTATATATTAAAACAAAAAAAAATAAAATTAAACTGTGTGTATATATTAAAAAATAAAAAATAATGCTAAAATTATATATATAATAAATTAAAGATAAAATACAATTTATTTACAATATATAATTATAATTTTCATTAATAATTTAAACTCTTATTTTTGAAGTAGGTATGTGCCAAGGAAATGAAACGAGGTCGGTGTGCCTGAACAAAAAACAAATGTTCAATTATAACTTTATATATTTATGAACCAAAAAAATGAAAAAGACTACGTGTGTATTGTTAAGCCAACACTTAAATTATATAATATCTATAATATATATATATAACAATTTAAAAATAAAATATAATTATTTACAATATATAATTATAATTTTCATTAATAATTCAACTCTTATTTTTGAGGTAGGTATATGCCAAGCCAAGAAAAACTCCATGTGGGAAGTGAGGTGATGTGGCAACCAAAGGTGCCATATCACCTTGTTGTGACCAACATCATCATGAATGTGAAAAGTTAGCAAAACAAGAATAATAATAAAATAGGCAAAGAGACAAACATAATGCCTATAATGGAGGATATGCCAAAAAAGTTTAAAAGCCTAGGCCATAAGTGAAATGGAGCTAAAAGTGTAATATAATATGACAAAGACACTGATAAAATGTCAGTGATCAAATTTCATTTGAAAAGCTCCTTCAATTGAAAAAATTAATGGATGTTGTAGCCACAATAGCTGTCGATTCATGGGGAAGAAACAATTATCTTTGGGTTTAGATAATAGGATTAGGTCAAATTTTCCAAAAGGATTTTCACTTCATTTTTTCTTCAAGGGTCCCACATGAGATAGAAATGAAGCAAGGTGAGTGCCTAAAAGATAAGATTAGTTGAATGTTTAGTAATAAATCATTAAATCCAACCATAGGGAGAACCATTAATTAAAATTAAAATTTCTACCATTTGATACTGAAAATAATTAGGAGGACATTAAATATTAGTATCTATCTATTGAAAAATGGCCTCTTTACATGACATTCCTTATTTGCCAGCAAGCTTCTTTAGTACCCCGACAAATTTGTCATGGTTATATGTATGCATGGAATCATTTCCGTCGAGCTTGTTGAGTACCCCAATGGGTTTGCATATATTTCTCCACGAATGTGTGTTCCCTCATATCAATATGTTTAAAAATTATCTATTGTAATTTAGGTGAGGAGAGAAGGTTGGTACGAGAGGCTAAGTACTTAACAATATAGACAAAATACATTTCAAATATCATCCCTAAGCTTATCTCCGTCTACCAAAGAAGAGAAGGTAGATATTGTTGGAAATAATACTGAGAGGGGGGGGTGAATCAGTATTATCAAGTCAAATAATCATTTTCAAAAACCAAATTGTATACGCTACTTCAGTTAATTAAACCCACGTATATACGCAACTATTCAGAGGTAAACCAGCGTACACAGAGCAAACTTTTAATTTACTTAGACTTTCAGATGATGTTTGTTAATCTGAGATGCAGCATCAAATAACTAGTAACCAGAGATAGTAAAATAGAGCAGAAGGACAATCACACACAAGAACACCAGATATAAGGTGGAAACCCAATGTGGGTGAAAACACCACACCTTGCTGCAATTCGTCTCTATCTTTCTTTAAATTAGAAACTTTTGTTTACAATGTCCTGGTGCAGTCCTTTACCAGTACGTAGGCTACAACCTGCAGAGAGCTACAACTCTCTCTCGTTTTCCAGCTCTCCTGGAAGGGAGCTACAACTCCCTCAGCTCTTGTACTAGCCAAGATACTAGTACGTAGATGCTGGCCTACAGAAGGCTACAACCTTCTCTTTCTTCCAGGGACCACGTTTCATCAATTTTCAGACTAGATCCATGATCATCAAACGATCATCAAGAAATTCTTCATCAACCAAACTCCTTTTCACCAACTAGATCTGAAGTCAAGTAGATACTTCTCTGCGAACTGTACCCAAACACAGTACTAGAAACCACACAACAGAACCCAGAACACAGTAGCAATAAGCAGAAACAACTGGATCACAACTTAGTGCATATACGCAATTTCAACAGTCTATAACTTGCGTACATACGCATCTGCATATGGAACAACCTGTGTATACACGCCTTTATGTCCCCTAAAATGCGTGTATACGTGCCTTCACTTTACTGAACCTGCGTATAGATCTATAACACACTCTTCCAGATATTCAATCACTAATTAACCCAGGTTATCAGACTTATAGATCAGATAAGCGCCACATCAAGCAGATCAAAATCATACAGAGATACTATCATTTAGGCTTAAAGATTATGACCCATGAATAGACCTTATCCTTAATTTTGAGCTAAGGTTCCTCCTTCCTTCAGGTCCAGATCTGCGTCACCATCCAATGTACCAGCTCTAGCACTTTTTCAGATCTTCAATAATAATACAGATGGTGATTTGTCACAAGATCTCCTTCCTCTTTTATAGTCCTAGGCCTTCCCCAATACCATGGTCCAAAACCATAACATTTCAATACCATGGACCCAAAACTAGGGATCGACACAATTGACGAGACACCATGGTCCAAAACATAGGTTCAAGTTCCAAGATCTAACTGCCATGGACCAAAAGAATGATCACCAACATATACGCACTTTTGTAATGAATAACTCACGTGTATATGCGCCTTCGTCTAGATGAACCTGTGTATATGTCTTTTTCTACTTTCTGAGTGCCTGAACTGAGATCTGTTACCAAAGAAGGTTGCCATCAAGGACAACACCTGTGCCATAATGCCAACAATGGAGGGATATGAGAGTGATTCAAAATTCAAAATAGTAGCCATTCATTTTTCTATATTTATGAAAACGGAATACTTGGATCATGACCCAATGTCCCACCATGGAAAATAATTAAGGTACAAAAGGTGGAAACTTTATAATGTGAGGTGATAAAGAGTAAATATTTCTCCCTATGGACCAACTGTATTTGTTTAATAACACAATCCCTCAAAGGAAATTATGTTAATGAAAACAAACTCAATCAAGCAGAAAAACTCAAAATTAACATAAAGAGTATTAGAAGAAATGGAGCTATTAAGACTTTAAAAAGAAAATATGAAAACTAAAACAAAACCCTTTGATTAAAATCCCTTTTTTCTTCCTTTTTTTCATCTAGATCCCATTTTTAGTGCTATTTGCATCCATTTATCGAATATGGTGCAAAATTTGCATCGCTATTTGCATCAAGTCTTGCACCAACTTAGTACCACGTGTTGCAGCAGTATTTACATGATGTTTTGCACCAAGTTTTGTGCCAAGTCTTGCACCATCCTTTGCACCAGGTTTTGTGTCAAGTTCAACAACAAATTTTTGTTTGGCCTACTTTACATCCTCCATCGCATACACTTTTTGCGCCTACACATGCATTAATGTTTGCATCATTTTTTGCATCGTCTTTTGCATCCAATTTTGCATCTACTTTGGCATCCTCTTTTGCATCAGTTATTATGTTCACTATTGCATCCACTTCTGTTGTGACACAATTTGCACCTAGTTTGACACCTGCCTTTGTACCCATTTTCTCTTCTAATTTTGCATCCAGGTTTGCATCCTCATTTGCATCTATGTTTGCATCAAAATTTTCATCTATTTTTGCATCCCTTTTTTATCCACTTTTGCATCAAGTTTTACATTGGGTTTTAAGTCTCATTCTCCATCTAATTTTTCATCAAATTCTGTTGCATCCACTCTTTCACCCATGTTTATGTCCAATTTAGTATCCCTTTTTGCATTTTATTTTCCATCGAACTTTGCTTCTTTTTGTGCATATATCATTGCATCCTCTTTTACATCCACTTTTGGTGTGCCACAATTTGTGCCATGTTTTGTACCTGATTTTGAACCCACGTTTTCTTCTACTTTTGCGTCCACATTTGCATCCTCTTTTACATCCAAATTTGCATCAAATATTGCATCCACTTTTGTGTTGGGTTTATGCATTGGGTTTTGTATGTTGTTTTGTATCCACTTTTACATTTACTTATGTTGCATCAATTTTTCATCCAATTTTGTGTCCACTGTTGCACCCACCTTTGCGTCCACTTTTGTATCCCTTTTTACATCTTGTTTTGCATCCAAGTTTGCATCTTCTTTTGTTTCAGTTGTTGTATCCACTTTTAAATCCACATTCGTTGAGCCACAATTTCTACCATACTTTTCATCTACCACTCCACCCACATTTGCTTCCATATTTGAATCCTCTTTTGTGTCCAATTTTTGTGTATATTTTTGCGTCCCCATTTTCATCCACTTTTACCTCAGGTTTTTTTTGTCATTTTCACCTACTTTTACATCTACTTATATTGCATCTACTTTTGTTGTATCCTCTTTTGCATCTAATTTTGTGTCCACCATTTCACCCGTGTTTGTTTCCATGTTTACTTTCCTTTTTACATATTATTATGCATCCAGGTTTGCATCCATTTTTCTTGCAAGTTTGTATCCATTGTTGCATCCAATTTTGTTTCACCACAATTTCTGCCAAGTTTTGCACCTATTATTGCACCCACATTTTCTTCCACTTTCGAATCTGCATTTACATCCAAGTCTACATTGACTATTACATCTATTTTTCATCTCATGGTCAAGTTTTCCATTTCTTCGTATAACATAATAGTAGTAGGTGCATCCCAACTAGGAGTATGACCTACATTTCCCACTTGTGGAGGAGCAATATTGGCAACAATATTGATTTGGCATTGTTGCTGAGGTGGGAAAGGATTGTTCAACACAACAGGTTGTGTTGAGGGCTTTCACTAAGTATTGTACTCATTAACCTCATCCAAATCTGGACAATGATGTGTCATATGGCTCATGCCACAAATATTGCATGAAAATTTATCTTTCTCTCTTTCTTACCCCCATCATTGGCGTTTAGAGCTTGTGATTTTTCCTACCCATTTGAAGTATTTTTCATGTTCTTCTTCTTTTTACCACCCAGTTGTTGTGGTCTACCTAATCCTCTAGACTGAACCAAGTTAATGGTGGATGTTTGGGAAGAAGTTTTAGTTGGCTTGGCTATAGGTGTAGTCAGTGCAGGAATATAAGAAATCACTAACTAGTTTAACCTCCTAGCCAACTGAATATAAACCATTATTCAAACTTGGAAGAGTTTGGTGCTTCCCTACGATTATCTCTTTGTTACTTCCTCGTGCATAGCTTAGATATGGAGGAAGTCCCAAATGGCATTCAATTCGATTGAAGTGTTTATCCATGTTATTCATGGAATGTTTTAACTCATCCAAGACAAGGAAGACTTCCTCCTTTGGCTTATTATGATCCAACAGTACACTATGCAATAAAATTTACAAATTCTAGTGGAAATTAACAATATACATGTATTAGTTTTATCTTCCTCTTGTTTCTATTGTGTTAAGCACCCAATATTATACCTCTTTAGCCACTTCGATATCTATCAAACATTTGTGCTTTCCTACAATTTCATGTTTCACTGCCACTATTTTGTCATGAATAAATATGAGTGTGGATGCAATACAAAGGTGTTGAAGTTTAAGCTTTCTATTAGGCTCAAAATCCTCCTTGTTTTATGCAATTGGCCACTCCTTGTCATATTTGAGTGTATCAATGATGTATTGTAAGCTTGAATCAATAATAAAACAAACTTCCTAAAATATGAACATTTTCTCAAGAGATGGAAGTGAAGGGTAGTGGAAGCCAAGGAGGAGAGGAACTTAGGAGATGAGGAATTTTCTCAATGATGGATTCAGAGAAGAACTTAAAGGGGAAATATCATTCTAACTTGAAAAATATATCCAATGCAAAGGAGAAACCTAGTCAAACCTAACTATAATAGTCTAAGTGAGGGGTTGGGAGTTGATACGAAAAAAAAAAGAAAAAAGAGAAAAGATGTAACCAATGCCTGGGGGAATGCACTGGGAGAGAACATCATAAAAAAAAGAAACAAAAAAGGGTAGGAAATTATCCATTATACAAAGCTAAATAAGTATACCTAGAGGAAACCTCTTATGTATTCTACTTGAGTAACAATAGGTAAAGAATGTTAATAATTAACCACATTACAACGCTCTATAGCTTGAATTAACACCTACTTTGTGGAAGTTATTACTAGTTCTTTGAGCAAATGGACACACCTACAAATTATGAATGTTCTGTAGAATCATGTAGGATGAGAATGAAACCAATTATGGTTGTAGAAATACATACCCCAATATCATAACTAATATTTATTTCAACTCAGTTGCAACCATTAAACCAATACTAGTTCGAGAGGGATCTGACTCCAAATTGGACTAATGTTAAATGATCCTCTAGGAAAATTCATGATGGCTTGTTAATGAGATTGGGAGGGTGCATGACCACATCTCATATTTGAGTGCTTGATGGGAGGATGACCATGAAATCTCCCATCTAACATGTCTTAATCATTCCATCGAGGGGAGATTCATATTTCTAAATATGCCATTTCAAAACTTTATATTTAAATTTAGTTAATAAACATATAATAACCTAATACTTACGATAAACTCTATTTCTAAGTGTGCGCACACTCCTTCTCTATATATACTCTATGTTATGCATATTATATTAAATTTAAATAAAAATAATAACAAAACATGTCTTAAAAAATTCCCTTTACATGTATGTAGTTATATATGAGGATTGTAATAAAATTAATAATAATAATTTTTATAGATAGAGATGTGAAATTTATATATAATATAAACAATGTTATAAAGAACAAACATATGGCCATATTAATTACGAATCTATTAACTGTCGAGAAGGATCACATCTCTCAACATTTTCTCAAAAATTTCACACAAGATGAGTTTACATCTCAAGAGATTTGATCCCTCTCAACATTTGAGAAATCCAATAAATACGTATCTTAATTCTAAATCTATCAAGTGTTGAGGGATCTAATCTCTCAAGGTGCAAATATTTTCTTAAGTTTTTCACTCAAAAAAAGGTTTATATCACGAGAAATTCAGTTCCTTTCTATGCTTGGCAGATTCAGAGTAAAGATAAATATTTTAATCAATACAATCTCCTTTTGTAGTTTACAAATTTACAACAACCTAAATTAATATTAACTTTATCTCACTCTACTTCTATATTTCAAAAAAATAGAATATACTTTCAACTTAAATTAATATAGATTTTTGTATTTGGAGAATCAGAATGTACCCTCAACCTAAAGTAATATAAATTTTAGCTTTTATGAACTTTATGTGTTGGGTCCCTATAATACTAGTGATTACCCCATTACTATGGTAGTTATACCCCTTATTTATATTTTTGTGCCCCTATTACCCACATATTGTTATTT